>DVVJ01001926.1:0-10476 GCA_018234505.1 Junonia neildi neildi
ACAGACAGACAGACAGACAGACAGACGGACATGGCGAAACTATAAGGGTTCCGTTTTGACTACGGAACCCTAAAAATAGGTCATTAATCCAATTCGTATTGTTTGAAAAATATTCTTTTATAGGTATCATAAGTTTTAGAGATACAAGCACAATTTATATTTAAAAAAATCTTATTACGCACAAAGAAAAAAACACCGCTAACAATCATCAAAGCTGTTGTCAACGGCAATAAAACACGATCGCACCTGAGACTATTTTAATTATCGAAAGTAAACACTACGGAATCTGTTACGGGAGTTCATAAATGTAAATTGGAGGCGCGCATCCCGTTTAGCGTCCCCCTCCCCCCCACTCACCCTCAACCTAAGCCCCATTTACATTACACGACTTCAGTACGACACAACGCCCTTTGATATGGGAAGGCAAAGGACTGGCTATAACTGTGTGTTTCTAAGTCATGGTGTTCATGTCGTGTCGTGTCGTCGTCGTGAGTTGTAAAGGTTCCGTTGAAACGGGGCCGACTGTCGGCGAACTGCGGTGGCCTACCATCCGACTATTCAAAAGAAATCAAGTTCGACGGTCAAATAGCTATGAATTTAGTTTGTATTGTGTGAGTGGTTTCATTTGCTTGAAACGGAATGTGTCTCCTTTTTATGTTGTGTTTAACAACTTTTAGATGTTTAGCGTGACAATGAATATCTTGTGTCTTATTTCGTTTTTGTTATAAATTCATATTATTTATGACATTTTTCTTTAGTTAATCTCGAAAATATACTGGTTGTGATTATATTATCCAAAGAGGGATTTCAAAGTAGCTGTTAATAACACGATATCGATAGATTAGGGTTATTCTAGATTCTAGGGAGGCCTCATGTGACACGTACCTTGGTGTTAATACAACTTAAACAGAAAAGGAAGTGATTCGGAGGTTCAGAAATAGAAATTATTTTAACTCAATTAGAATTGGCAATATCAACACTAACAATAAAACATACATATCTATTATTACTAGCAATTCACACCGGCTTCGAATGGCCTAAACAATGATTATAAAATCTATATAGCTTTAACCTTTATATTAATCAGAGAAAACTAGGCATTCTAAGCACTATTACTACTTTTTATGATTTATGCACATATTTTCTCAGTTTTCCTTTTTTTTGTTATAGACGTACACACATACCTTTCCCGTTTATACGAATAAATAGTATAGAAGTTTAGATGTAGAACATAATATAAAATTACTGATAGAGTGTAAACGCGTCATCATGGCGTGGGAACTCGCTTCCCGAGTTTCGATGGAGTTCCCATATATTGCTGGGGACGTGACGCCATTAAACTGCGCCAGCCCTGGAGGGGTAATTCTTTGCGTTATATGTGTGATGTATAAAGATTTTCTATGTTGGTAGCAAAACGTATTGCAGTTTTGGTTATGTTTTTTTTTGTTTAATTACTATGAAGACTTATACTTAATGGTGTTTGTAAGAACAAATATCCATGTAGATAGGGAGAAATAAAAGCAAGACGAATTTGACTTTGAGAAAGAGTTATTAATAAAATTGTAACAAATCCTTGTATTATTCTACGTAGATTCTAGGCTACTCTACGTTGATTTTTATTTTAAATACAGCTATAACTAGCGATTTCCTATGAAAATAAAGGTTCCGAGAATGATATTCAGTTTCAGTGTAGGTATACAATATACATTGAGCTAGAAGATATTTGATGTTTCTTTTAATTTTTATTTCTTAATAATAACTTGAAATCTGTTTTTTTATATTTAGTAAATACCTTTACTACATTTTTGTCAGATGAACATTTATCTACATTCTACATAAAAGCGAAAGGCTTTCATTTATCTATTGTCTTAGCACGGACTCCTTGACCCCTTATACTGTTAAGCGGATAGGAAGTTAATGATAAAATTGTAAATTTAGGATAAACGATATAGAGGTTATATGTATAATACATACATATATCTGTCATCAATAATACCGGAGACGACGGGGGTGGTAAAATTGTACAGCGTTGAAGTTACAGACACTAGTTTTTGTTAGGACCTGCGCATGTAAGGGACTGTTCTGCGCGTAATTTGCGCACATGAGACTTAGGGGGCTCGAGATTTAATATGAATTGAATGTGTTATACGATATAATTATGAATAAACTTATACTAAGGCTCGTTTCTCGTCACTTAAAAATATATTAGCCTCCTTATTTTCTTAATATATGAATATTTACACTTACTGATTGATTGGTATGTAACGTAACGTAACAAAACGTAACACAACCTGTACATATCCCACTGCTGGGCATAGGTCCTATTAGGGAGAAGGTATGGAGCTTAATCCACCACGCTGCTCCACTGCGGATTGGTGGATATACCGCCGAGCTCGAGATAAATTTAAGCACAAATTTAGCACTTGAAAAATCCAGCGGTGCTAGCCAGGGTTTGAACCCGTGACCTTTGGTTAAGATCCACGTGTTCGCACCACTAGGCCATCTCGGCTCATGGTATTGGTATTGATTGGTATCTATTTATGAATAAATAAATTTTACGCAAGTTATGTATCTATTAAAACATGATATTAAATATAATACTAATACAAACAAACAAAATATGTGAATTATACAGGTACACTTGTTTTGTTATAGCAAAAATTCAAAACATTCAAAATACAAGATATAATTTGTATCTAATAAACTTACAATTATAATGTATTAAAAAAATAACAATATCAAACAAAATATACGGCTTTTTTTACTGCACTAGACAGTTTATTACTAAATAAATTGAAATGTATAATAGGTATTAATATTTTATCCATCTCATTGTCATAAATCTTATTTGTATTTTGCTAAGGTCTCTCAAGATTTGCATACAATTAGTATGCGTTTTGTTGATACAGCATTCTATTAGTGATATTACGGTCTTATTCATAAAGTTCATTTAACATACTTAAATAGGTCCCGTTATTATTGTTCTATGAAAATATATTTTAAATTTTTTTTAATTTAATTAGTATGTATAACTAACTTTTCCAAAAAAACCTGTACTAATTTTTGGTCCTTTATTTCTTTTTTTATTCTTAGCTTTATTTTTGTTTTAGTTTATTTTTTGTTAATTTATATAGTAACTACTGTTCCGTGTGTGTGTTTTACAAATAAACATATTTATAGATAATTATTTCTAGGTATAATAAAATTTAATAAAAGTTTAGTTTAATAACGCTTTCTTATACAAATTTTTAATTTAACAATAACTCTAATACACACAATATTTCAACATTCTACGACTAATATTTGCGCCGAGAACTTGTATGAAACACCTACATACATACACAAATGTGTACAGTTATGTACATATATACATACAGACGTCCCGCCGAAACTAGTCAATACAGATCCATGGAGAGTCAAAATGTTTATTTCCGTAAAAATATCGGAACTGCATTTTTTCTCGATACTTCTTCACTACGTTGACAGTAGTGTGAAAAACCTACCTCTTATTAAGCACACCAAAACCATCGCCAAAACCCAAAAAAAGAAAAGATTGTTGAAAACAGATAGTTTCCACTTTTAACGCATTAGGTACTAAATATTTTCAAGAATTTACAAACAATATCGCATTTTTAATCACCGTTAAAAAGGAAGAGCGTATTAATGATACATAACTTTTTAATTTCAGCGATTGCTCGTACAATTTCCAGAAGGTTGTTTATCGCAGGATTCAGCTGTTTTTACTCTTATTTCACAGAGCTTTTAAACGGAATTGAGATTCATAACTAAACGCAGACGTGATTGGGATCGCGTAGACGGAGCATTTGTGAATATTGGTATTATGTGCGAAATGTGAATATTTTAATGCATTATGTTTTTAAGCGACTTCAAAATAGGAAGGGGTTCGCAATTCGAATATATAGATATATTTTTGTATATATGTTTTCATACACATGGCGAAGGTTATATGTATGTAAATTTTTGATTTTTTTTACTGTTGTTTGTTGTTTGACATGTAAATAAAATAGAAAAAGTTGTAGTTGAATATTACAAAAGTTATAGTTACCGGCGTGATTATCCAGTGATATCTGATCGAAGTTTGATGTATTTTTCTGTGAAATGTGAATGTTCTATGCTCTTCTATTTAAGTATTTATCAACTTACACGGAATATTCTTTACTTTTAGAATATATAATACATACATAATGTGTCTGTACACAAAAATTCATATTTTTAATTACTAAATTATATACTAATAGTTCGACGTAAGTATTTCCGGCAGTAGCAGATAGAGGAGCTAAATATCAACTTTTACAATTTTTTCAAAGTAATATTTCGGTTTTTCAGAAACTTTTAAATTCCTTTATACGTTTTGTAGTAAAGCACCGATCATTTTAAATTTTCATTTAATAATTTTTATTGGATAATGCAGTAATGTAAAAATCCGTTATTCAATGTCTTAGATCTGAATAGGATTCATTTAATAAGAGCTACGACGTTGCTTTACTAGTGAATGGAATGAAAGAAATACTGCGATCTCCAATAAAAAAAAAAGTGTTAGCGGATACACGATAGCTTTTATATCATAACAAAGGCTTTTATGATGATGTTTTTAAATATCAAATTTTAACGAGATGCTTAATGCCACCTCAAAACTTACAATTGTTATTAGAATTTATATTATTCATAACAGTATACATGCACCTAGACGTTTGATTTAAAGGAAAATCAATCAAAACATCTACTTATTTTAAATCTTTTGCAATGTTAGTAAATCGAGCAAATATCGTTCGCAAGTCTTATTTCATTTTTTTAAATCAACTTCAAGCGCACCTGCTTTTTTCTAATAATGATCCGGATCCGATATCCGGTTCTCAAATGTTAGTTCCGGTTTGTTTTATCCGTTTATAATGCGGTTTAAAATCGCATTGTGCAATGTTTAATAAAGACTCGTTAAATTACGCGTCAGTGTGTGTGATAGGGTTGCCAGATAGGAAGTTATGAAATCCGGGACAATTCTAGAACCACCCTATCATAGAAACGCCATTTCAGCTATCCATCGAGGTTTTCGGATTCCGGGACAACAGGCTTTATTACTGGACACGGGACAGGACGAGAAATTTCGGGACAATCCTGGATTTCCCGGGCGTCTGGCAACCCTAGTGTATGATACCTTCGCATTAAGTTAACGCAAATGAAATAGTCCACTGTTATACGCATTCAGTGGAAATTTGATTTTAGTAACTATCCCCATTTCAACTGAAATGAAGCCGTATGTCTATCGTTATAACGTAATACTATCTGCGACGTGGTTTTACTTATAAGTTAGAAATAGTCAAGTTAATTTTTGATAGATATAAATATTTATAATTATTTTAAACTTAAGCATTTTTCTTAGTGTTTCAATTTATTCCATTTTGTAAATTAATTAATTTTCATATCTAAAATATTTATAGCGAGATTACTTCCTTCGCGTTTGAATGCTAATCATTTAAATATAGAAAGGGTGAAAAACTCAAGGAAATGTTTAATAAAAATAAAAAACCTAAACATACTACTAAATTAAAAATAAATTAAAATGTTAAAACAATTACAAGACGTTACACGATAACATACAAATAAACAGACGTGAATAATCACACTCGTATCTTTACAAGTATAAAAACTTGCAGAAGCCAAACAAAAAAAAACATAAGCTGGCGACTAACCAAAAAATCAGTAACGTTTGAAACGAGGCATCAAGGTCCTTTTTTATGGAATAAGACAATACTGAAGGGATCAGCCCACCGGGCGGCAGGTAGAATAATTAATGCCCCCCCCCCCCACAGAGGGGGCTACAAACGTTCACAAATTGGTATGGCACGCTTAGTTGCGTTTCACTCCTCGATATTAAACTTAAGCTTTTACATTTATTAAAGGATGCAGTTTTCGTAAACTGTAATCAACGCTAACTGAAAAGGATTTGAGGTTTTTGAAACAAGATGTAAAATGGCTGGGTTTAATTAACATTTTTATTTAATATGCTGTTACTAGGATTTTGAATACGTGATTTGGTGGTTGCCTAATAACGTTGGTAATGGCAGGACAGGAGATATGGCAATAGGGCGATAAAATACCTATTATTAAGAGAGTTGAAACAGAGAGATGCGTAATAGCTAGGTGTTGTATTATTGTTGCCTTCTGAACTATCTTTAATAATAGGTACTTATTCAAATATGTTAATGATACCTATCACGTCAATTTACCGCAAGACACTGTATCTAAAAACCAAAAATAAACCTTTAGTTTTTCTATCATGACTTTATAATAATTTTATTAAAATCTTTGAACAGAATACACAAAAAACTTCCAACTAATTACGAGTAATAAAGTATTACGAACAATATTGTCGAAATATTTCACGTTAGAAATTAGGTAAGTTCTACTTAATAGAACAAAAAGATATACAAGCTAAAG
This sequence comes from Junonia neildi neildi, assembly GCA_018234505.1. Lineage (NCBI taxonomy): Eukaryota > Metazoa > Arthropoda > Insecta > Lepidoptera > Nymphalidae > Junonia > Junonia neildi. Next base: position 6,457 of record DVVJ01001926.1, read on the forward strand.
TTTTAAACACCGACATGAAACTAACAAAGTAACTCACTTCAGTTTGGCTCTCTTAAAGTATGCCACTTGTTTCTTTCGAGTGAACATCTAGTGAAATATATTACAAAAATTTTATCACATGTAGGTTATGAGAGATTTTGTTGGTGCTTGGTATTCATTAGATAAAATACAATAACGTTATTTTATTTATTTATTTGATAAAAGAGAATAATATTAACTTAGATAAAATTTACCTATTACATAAAAATGTTATGTTCTAAACGTCCATTATCATATTATACACATTTTGCGTTTTAATTATCATAAATAGGTGTAACTACTAAAGTTAAACAAAAACTCGAAAAGAATTGCTAATTTGTACCTATTAAAGATTTTAAAATATTAGAAATTAAAAGCTAAAGGATTAAGTGATATAGGTTTGTTTTTACAGCGTTAATTAAAGTTTTCAAAAAAGAATTAAGCAATAAAATTGATAGGGGTTTAAATCCTGCTCGGTGGAAGATATTATTTCTCCTTAGACCAGTATTGTTTTCAAGTCTGACCTTGTATCCCCTTCGTCCGGCAACTATTAGACCCCTGGCCGATTATTTATCATTACAAACGTCCAATAATAATCGTTACTCTTAGTAGGGAAGTTATTCTAGTTTAGTATCTTGCCCTCAAGGGTTGTGGAGGTCAGGTGGCAACCGCTCCGTCGAAAAATTTGTGACCCGTTATATCCAGAGTAGAATAATAAACATAACTTGGCAAGATACTATAAGATGCAGAGAAATGAGTAAAAAAAGATTAAGAAAAATTGAATTTTTTTAAAGAAAATAAATTTAAAAAGGGTATAATGTAACAACCGGCTTCTTAACGCAAAATACGCATTTTTTTACTACAGCGATTTTGATAAAAAATATTCCACTTAACTATGAATCCTAAAAAAATCACTAGTTCTCTACATATAACAGTTTTGTAACAGATGCACCTACCTCAATCCACAACATCTATCTTTCATTCAGAAAGTAAGTCGAACTTTCCATTCACTTTAAAGTTGAAAAAAAACAGTAACTTCGGTTCAATTTATTTGTAACGCGGTTAAAACTCGTTACACTGAGTCATTTTCAGCGTTTCTTTGTAATTAAGTTTAACTTATGGTTTTAAGTAAATTATATTTTGAATAATTAATTCTGAAATATAATTTTTGAAACAAAGAGATAAATTAGTATATTAAGAGCGAAAGGTGAACATAATTTAAAAAATTGTTCATATAATTTTAATATCTCTTGTAAGGGTTCATTCAAGTATTACGTAACGCAGTTTGGGGGAGGGGAGTCTCTTGGGGCCGGGAGGGGGTATAACAATAACGCGTTACGTAACTACATAATTGTGATTTTTAGATGAAAGTGGTCTCGAAAATTATTTTAGTGACCATTTTCACCTAAAAATTTTGGTATGTTACGTAACGTCTAGGGGTTCAGAACAACGTTACGGTGCGTTACATGTGGGGGAGGGGGGGTCAAAAATTTTCAAAAATTGCGTTACGTAATACTTTAACGACCTCTAAATAAGTTATACATAATCAGAGCTTAACTAAAAATACCTGCCTTTTTAATTTTATTTCTCATTTAAGATGCTTAATATTAATAAACGAGCTGTAAACGAAAAGTATACAAAACGTCTCGACTATATTTTGATTAACCTCAAACGGCTGAATAAGGCTCGAGAGAGCCACGTAATTTCTTTTGAGTTTAACGTTTTTAATCCGACTTTTTCATTTGCGACTTATTCAGTGTTATCGTGTTTCGTAAAATGGATATTTCATACTTCCTGTGGATTATTTTGTAGTCGAAAATGTTGTTTAAAGTTTGAGATTAGTGATTACATCCACCATTAGATATAGTTCGATTCGTAACACAGCCTGTACATATCCCACTGCTGGGCATAGGCCTCTTCTCCTATTTGGTAGAAGGACATGGAGCTTAATCCACCACGCTGTTCCACTGCGGATTGGTGGATATACATGTGTCAGAATTTCTTCCGACACATGCAGGTTTCCTCACGATGTTTTCCTTCACCGCTGAGCCCGAGATGAATTTAAACACAAATTTAGCACTTGAAAATCCTTTGATTAAGATCCACGTGTGCGCACCACTAGGCCATCTCGGCTCTCGTAGTCCGATTCACGAAACTTAAATATATTCTGAACTGTAACTAATGTATGTAGGTACATATTATTGCAATAAAACAAAAAAATAGACATCTACTAATCGTAGTCGAGAATTCGAGATTACTTTGACGGACATGCGTTAATTCTGATTCGACTCGTGTGCAGACATTATTCAAGTCGGTTGAACTTACCTATACTGACCTACGCTCTACATCATATTATTGTCATAGAGATGACGGTTGTCTGATGTATTGACTATAGATTTGACACGAATACTCACTATTTAATTATTAAATGATGTTTAGTTCAGTACCTTGTTTTATTCACACAAGCCAAGATTTAATGTATCACAGATAAAATTTCATCAAGTCACTCGTAAAGTATACGTTAAATTATTATTTATTAAAATACATTGTAACCTACAGCATCTCAGAAACATATTTGGAAAAAAATATTTGGAGATCACTGCGAAAAAATCGAAAAAGGCTTCGGCTTTTGTATTACGTTCAGTAAAGGCATATTACATAAGAGTAATGTTTATTAGAAATATTTTTATAAGAAAATAAAATATTTTTGTAAGGCCTATGATAACTCATAATAACCTAAATGCACAACAATTTAAAATGATGTAAAGAGATCACATCAACGCAGAGAACATTTCATCAAAGGCTGCGGCATAGAAGTACTAAAAAGGGCGCCTGCTTAATGAATGAAACGCTATTTGACTGACAGATAAGGCATAGTAGATAGAAGTATAATTTTTTTACAGAAGTTCTTTATACGATATTAAGCACAATTATAAAGAATTTTATCGTGGTAGTATCGTCTACAACCTGTTTGTATTGCCCAAAACCAGTGGCGGATTTACCCATAGGCCCGTGAGGCCGGGGTCTAGGGGCCAGATTTTTAGGTTCGCCAAAATTCGCTTTTCTAGGGCGGCGAAGTTGCAAAAGAGGAGGACGGCCTTTTTTTAGCGAAAATAGTATATATTAAAATAGGGAACGGAGGGTTTCGAGCTTTTTTTTTAGCTCAATTGGCGCCATATGAATCAGGGCCTAGGGGCCAATTGTGTTAAATCCGCCACTGCCTAGAACTCTTATAAGGATTGACATGGCCGTGGCACATTCTTAAAGAAAATTGGTATGAAGTAGGTAATGAAGCTGCACTAAGTATGATTCCCTATTTTTTACTTGCTTCCTTTATTATTTTATTATTAGTTCTTTAAGTTGGCAATGCATTATTCATCTTGTCTGGTGCTGTCAATGAATAGCGATGATCATTTAATAAAAAATTCGCTTGTTCTTTTATCCACTACTTTTATGATTATCAAAAAAATGTTATCTTAGATTATAGTCAGGAGAAAGATGATAATATTTTATCTTTTTACAAAAAAAAATTGTATCAAAGTAAAAATTAAATAAATAAATCGTTTTATTATCCGTTAAATTTGAACAGGAAGTACGCAAACGTATTATTAAAAGTTTCGCCTCCCGCCGTTAAATACCGCACAGCGTGGCCGATCCCAGGAGATTCTGTAGAACTACTTGTCTAACAGAGTTATCTCCGTAATGAATCATGGTATTTTAAACCTTATTAATTTATGTTATTAAATGGTATTATTTTCTGCTTAAATTATTAACATAACATACATTTAAAAGACTATATGAAAATAGAGACTTAAAATTTTCAGCTACTATATCAGTTATTAATAGTTATTATATCAGTAAAACTTCTGATTAAGTTTATCATTTCTACATAATTCCATATACATACCTACAACATTTACATATGCTCCAAGCATAAAACTAAACCTACTTATATAATTATATTATTGCGTAAGAAAAAGTTAGCCCTCCGGCCCGCAGGAC
>DVVJ01001927.1:0-10476 GCA_018234505.1 Junonia neildi neildi
TGATTTTTAGACGAAAATGGTCTCGAAAATTATTTTAGTGACCATTTTACCTAAAAAATTTGGTAAAATGTAACGTATCATCTAGGGGGAGGGGTACAGAACAACGTTACGGTGCGTTACATGTGGTGGTGGGGGGGTCTAAAATCTTCAAAAATTGCGTTACGTAATACTTGAACGACCCCTTACATAGAAATCAGTGCCGTAAGTATTTTATGATAGGTTTTTTTTTGTTTGAAGGTCTCTTAGGGATTAGAGATTAGGGCTTTTTTCCTTTGTCCAGTAACTATTGAGTCCTATATGATTCCGTTGCATGATTGCAACGCCCCATTTACAGCAATGCTAGGAAGTTATGGTTTTTGTTTAGCCCCATGTTATGCCTGTTCTCCAAAAACAAGTCTCCAAAAGTCAAAGGTTGTAAAATTGTACGATGTCGCAAAGTGTAGGTAATTAGGTATACCTTTTGGTTTTGATATTTAACACTAACTTCAAATCGGTTTCTTGGGTACATTCTTAGTTTTCTTATAAGGCTTGTTACATAACGGTTCGATATCTACTGGAACCAAAGCTTTAATCATCACCCAGTGTTATTGTCAATGTCATTTGTATTAAGCTTGCTTTGTAGATAATGCAATAGTAATTGTACTGCAATTACTATTGCATTACATAGAGTCGTAGACAGTCACCAAGCGTGGGATGAAACAAGAAGTGCCAAATTAAACTGTATTTTTCAATCAAATGTCTGTATAAGAAAAAGTTTCAGGTACAAGTAAATTTCGTAACCTTCCAGAAAAATTGCCTGTAAGACAGGTGATCTCTATCGTAGTAGGACTGTAGGTAAATAATTTTTAATAATTTACGATAATCATCAATCACGACATTTGATAGCATGTTTACGAAATAGACTCCATATTTATCAGTGGCGCAACTAAAGTAGTACCAGTAGTCAGTAGGCATTGAGTTTCAGAGGGGTCTAAAACGGAAATGAAAAGTGGAGCGCGTGCTGTTGTTTTTCTCCTTTTTCGCCATCAGTAAATCTACGGCCCATTTTCACGGATAATTCGGCACTTCCGAAGAATCTGCCACGAGCCCTTGGGCGTGTGATTACTTCACTGATATTAACTATGATTGCGTCTTAGTGTGAGTAGCTTATAAATATATTAAAGTAAAATAACATATTTAAACTTAAAATAGATATGCCATATTTCATACTGCTCCGTTCCATCCATAAATACCAAAGAAAATATATTAGGTAGGTAGGTACATCAATTTCGGGAGAGGTCGCGGACGTGCTGCGAAAGCGATCTCATAGCCTCTCCGTTTTCCGTGCTGTGGCGACCATCGCAGGGGGTTTTAGTGAGTGCAATCTCACATAACCCCAACATCCCCCACAGGAGTCGGGTATGAAGATTTACCATGCGTCAACAACAAAAAGGTACATCAATTTAGGTTTATTTCGTCTTGTTTACATAATAAATAAATAAAGCTTGCCCTTAACAAGTATCATGTGACCGTTATGTGTAGGTATGTAGGTATACTAATATCAAAAAGTAAATCGTGGTTATGTATTTATTTTATTGATTGGAATCGAGTGTTGCCCGGTAAATATTAGGTTGTTATTTAATTTGCACTCTGTTTACGTCATATTTTTTCAATATTTTGGTCGAATTTAATATTTTGTACATAGTGACTTTTGTAAATAAATAACAGTGTTTCGTTCTGTAATAAATACCTATTTATTATACAGAAATCAACCCTTTAAAACTCAACCCTACATAATATAGAATATCTGTCACTTCAAAAACAACAAATCGGCTTGTACTAACATATTGTGACATTATATCTTATACTCCTTTGTATACCTACTTAGTTACGTATGGAATTACTGAATTCAATTTTTCAATAGCAAATTCTAAGTTATTACTACAACTTCACTGCGGTTTCTCTCATCATTTTAGGGATGGAATATCGTATAATGAGAATTTCCCAACAATGGCATTAGTGGATGCTGAAAATTATAGAAGAATATTAGGTACTAATATTAATATAAAAAATCTCAGTTTTACGGTTCTAGAGATTTCGTTATGAGTTTTATCACGACTAATCTCTTGTAAAACGATATGACATATGTTATGTTAATTTATTGACAGAAAAAATATAAACAAAGAATGTTATCGTAAAACTAAGTGCTAATATATAATATTTACGCTGCTTGTTTGTTTGTACGTGTCTGTGTGACTTGCTGATTAAATGTTCAAACATTTGTTGTCGGATGTTGCAACGAGGTTTCTTATCACAATGTTATTAAGGTGATATTAAATTTTATATTTAATTTAATAAAATATTTTTATATACAAATCAATAGTCCCTTTAATATCTGTCGGGTGTGGTTAGTTTACCCAGAATGTAATGGTAAATGGTAATGTGTGTCTTAAAAAGGCTCTCTAAGTGTTAACTGTCTGCTCTGTAGGTAAGTTCCGGATAATATACTATATTATTAAGTATATTCCATATTATCCGGAAACTTTGAATATTGGTGGTTTGTAGATTTTTACCTACTACTGCCGAAATTCTACTCTGCCACTTCGCGTTTTTACCGTTCGCATCGCCATATTGGACATAATATGGCACCCAAAAAAGTGTTCTTACAATATCTTTTCAGCTACCTCCTCAATTTTAATAATTAGTTAAAAAAATTAATATCCCGCAATTACAAGAACGACTATTGTTTCAAAGTAAATGTAAACGAAGTAATACGTAAGTAATTCCTTTAATCTCCAAGTGTATTCTACTTATTTCTTTATTACGTAAAAGACGATACCCATAATTCCTACGTGTCTACGTGACAGTATGAAACTTAGTATAGGTCAGGGCGTATAACCCGGTTAGATTAAATATTAAACCATTCAAGGGGAGTGCTACAAAGGAGGGGTGTTTTAAATTCACCACCATTATCCCCAGGTCGTTGACCGGATTGGCACGATGGCGGAGGCGCACTTATTGAGGTTCAATCTTGCTGCCAATAAATAATTTCTATGGGTAAAGTAGGTTATCCTTTGTTGTTTTATATGGAATTGTGAGATTATAAAAGGAATAGGGCATTGTGGTATACAAGATAAGTCTAAATCTATAAACTTTAATTTAGTAATACGTAAAACAAAAACTGTATAAATAGACATAGTTTGGTGCGACAATTCTCTTGAGATGGAATAGGAGTGGAATAGTTATCAGATTTGAAGATAGACCCGCAATGCTTTAAGTATTTTATATCTCCCTACCAATATCGTACGTACAAACATCTTTCACTTACACTTTTAGTATAGGTAGATACTTACACACATACCTAATAGGTAGGTATAAAAAGACAACGCCATGGTTAAACAGACACTGCATAATTTTAAGTATTTTTAATCAATGTTAAATGATTTTTTTATGACACAGTAGACATACAATCAGACTAGCTGTCTAGGATCTAGACTTTAGCCTATCGTAAGCTAGGTTCTGTCTAGGCGTCTAGCGTGCTAGGCTTTTTACAATTAAACATAATACATTGGCGGAATAACCGTGTTCTGCTGTCAGCGATCTATTTTTGTACAGCGCTTTATTGTTGGGGTGGAGGGGTGGTCACGCCTTACCCTAACCACCCCCAGGGAATATAGTCGATCTAAATTAATTAAAAGGTAAGTCATAGCTCAGGTTGGAAAAAAATTTACGATTATATTTTGATAAATAAATGATATGATTATTCAGTTCTTGAATCCATTTTCGTGGATATTCCATGGAACCAATCGCAAAAGTATACCTATCAGTCCATCAATTACAGTAATGACGTAACAAAAAAAATATGCGTCGAAATTTAAAACTCTCTTTAAACGAGAGTTTAAAAAACGGTTGAAAAGTATATTCAACCGTTGAAAAGTATAAAGTAGGTCGTTTGATTTTATATTCCAATGATTCTTGGTATATAAACCAACTTCCAAAAAAGGAGTTAAGTCCTTCTACATTCGCCGAGTTTTTTTATCGTTTAAAACGGATATTTGCGTAAAAAATTGTGTTTCGCGATAGAATAACGGACGTTAATACCTTTCTAGATAAGAATGTAAGGACATTGAGCAAGGATAATATGATTAACTTTTATTTTTTTTTATTTGTTGTTCTCGATTTCACACGAGCTTAGTAAATGCTTCGCTTCGCTATTCGTGACAACGTGTTGTAACGCCTTCTTTAACTATGTAACGTAAAAATATTATTATAAAATTTTCAGTAGTTTCAGAGGTAGATACAATCTATAATTATATGAACGTATCGCACACCTTTTAATTTGTATATATTTAAGCACAGTATGTCTTTTTCTTGCCATTTCAGTCGCATTAAGTTGATTTTTTCGTACGAACTTTAGATCCCCGTTTTATCCCCTTGGGGAATTGTCAAAAAATCCTTTCTTAACGCACGGCTATTTTATCGTCGCTACACATGTTCCACAACGCAATATCTTCAGCGTAGGTTGAGTTGTCGATAGATCAGTCAGTCAGTAATAAACTATCAGTCCCTTGTGGTTTTACTTACAGTTCATATTCTTGTAGATATTGCTCCTATAAATCGTAGCATTGTTTATGAAGATACCCATTTATTTTATATACCTTGTATATAAAAACCTGCAGTGATTACTCGGCCCCTATGTTCATGAAGAAACATCGAAAATTAAAAGAAAATTCCTCAGGGAAAGCCGAAGAATCGAAATTGGTAATTGTGGGAATTAAAATTGATGGAATATAGATATAAATTTTAAGAGGTATGAAGATCACTTTAACATACATATAATATTATGCAAATATACCACATATTTACATAAAGGAATCAAAGAAAAAAAACTTTAGTTCAAATAATTATTTAAAACATCGTAAAGATTTAAAAATAATAAAATAATAAAAACTCTACAAACAAGCTCAACTTAACAAATTAAACAGTAATTTTAATTCTTTATTTATATAGTGCATACATTTTATATCTACTAAAACTGTTTTGTATTTACACCTAAATGTTGTAGGCTATCAATATTGTAAACATTACATTATCTATGTTTAAAAAACAAAACGTCAGATTTCCCGCGCTCCGCGTCATCGTGTGCTCCTCATTCTACGCATGTCTCTTCTCGAGTATTGAATGGACGGCTAGTTCACAGCGATTTTCTATTACAGCCAGTCCTCTTTGGCGAACTTATTGATTTTCATAGTGCTAAATATGTAACCTCCTTGGTTGTACGTGTTGTGGTCAAGTGATTTTTAAAATTAAAAAAAAAAACAGTGCCTTTGCGAGTGTCTATATGAAATCGATTTTCGGTAAGTAGGTCAAATAGCGCTGTAAAATTAAAAGGATCATTGTTTATTCTGATTTAAAATATTTTTTTGATTTTAAATTTATTTACATTAATTATAATTGTGAGGTTGTGTTTGTAGTAGATGTAAATAAAAATGTTTGGAGGTTGAACGTTGAAACAAGAGTTTTTATGGAAACGGAGTATTTTTTTTTTTATAAATAATGCTAAAGGAATCGTTAAAATTAGCATTTCCTATTGACGTCTTTTCGTAAATATTTTCAATGTTAGCGGTATGAATATTGAGGATAATAAATTATTTAGTTATGGCTTTGTTTTGGTCTCTATTAGTATATTAAATTTTCTACATATTATTTTTTTCGGAATGAAAAAATATTGAAAAGAAAATGTAATATTTACCTAGGACATTATTACCATTTTATATAAAATTATAATTATTTTTTTTATTAACAAGTGTAATTCAAGAGATTTAAAAAGGCGAAAATTTGAAATAAAAACATTTTAAAGAATTACTTTTATTTATTTAGAGCAATATTAAATTAAAAATATATATATCATGGAGTTTTTTTTTAATAAATAGGTATATTAAAAGTTTAAAATCCAGTTTGGGAACTATTTTCTTTGATCTCTGAATAATTAAATAACGTTGCGTATGTAAACAGAGGGCGAATGAGACTGGATCGTCACTGTTTGATGTTAAAAGTTTAATGTTTGAATAATTACAATTAGAAAATTACATAACTACAGAAAATCGCAGCGTATTTTACTGTCAAACTATTTCAGCGTATTTTACTGAAAAACTTTCGATTTTTTTTTAATTTTTCCTTGCGTATACTTGATATAGGTAATTATTTTTTTATATATTTATGCGATTATGAAAATCATACATATATAATTTAAAAATTGGACGCGTTTTTGTTCTAACTTCTTACGTATTTATTTTTAGGAAATTTCGCACACAATGATTCACACTAGTTATGTTTAACAGTCGTGGGACAATAATAAGGGGAGCAAGTTCTCTTCTCAAGATAGGATATAATTTTTTAGCAAGTCTAGACTACTGGGCGACCGTATACAAGGAATAACGCCAACATCGCAATAATTAAAAATATAATATTATAATGTATTTTATGTATTGAATGAAAAAAAAAATACGTAGACTTACGGTATTTTGGCGGGTTTTTTTACTTAACACTTACATGCTGTCAATAAAAAGCTGTTGAGTATTTTTTATACAATATGGTATTTGTTATTAAAAATGTTAGATAGAGAAAAGATGTGTAGAGACGTCGTAGATAATTACAGAGTTTAGTGAAGTAAGTAAAATAAATAAATAGTTTTCATGTTTAGTACTCGATGACATTCAAAAAGCTGTATTTAAAAAGTAATTAGTTTAATATAGAACCGTTATTAGAATTGAAAAGACGACAATTACGAAGACATGAATGGACGCTTAATAAGTCGAGTAACTTTATAAATATAAAGAAAAATATATTTATAGAAATTTATTTACCAGTACATAATTATTGAAGGGTCATTAGTAGAGACCGGATTATATGCATATATCATCCACTTTTTGGGAATAATACATATTTCGGCCATTTCTTGAAAAATTTGCATATTTTAGCTATTTTTCTGTTTTAATTGCATATTTCACCTAAAAATTAAGGGTAAAATTGGTTTTTGGTCGGCACTCAAGAAAAATGTGCTTTATACTTTTATTTTATCGGAAATCGGACATTTATTTGCTATTTTTTGGGTAAAAATTATACGCTTTTGCATATTTCGCCATTGTCGATGCATATGTCGCGTGTTTTCGTGCATATCTTCATGCATATAATGTCCATTTTATGTTGCATATAATCCGGTCTCTAGTCATCAGTATATTCTGAAATGCTTTCCACAAATTAAGTCTTCACTTCCATTCAATTTTTTTTTCTATGGCTTTTAGTTGTGCCATGAGCACTGATTATTTCGCCAATGTCACGTAGAATAGCTAAGACACGATGGAGATTGTACTATGCAGTGGTAAGGTTTCATGTCATCTTGTATTGACATTAAATCGCTCTTGTTGACGCAATGTCAATTCGAGCTAAGGTTGCCTAATTTTACTAGAGGAAAGAGTATATTTGATTTCAATAAATGTAAATACACAAAATTCAAAATAATTATAGTTCGATTCGCGAAACTGGAATAATCTGAACTATGCGCGTTACACTGCGCAAAACAAAATATTCGGTACCTACCAAACAGTGTCCGGACAATTTCGACGGACATGCACGAATTCTAATTCGACTCGTATAAAGACATTTCAAGTTAGTTGAATTAATGAAGTAGTATTACTACAAATCGTTCAAATTTTCGGTTCAGAAATAGCGCTTTTTAACAAAAAATAAATAAATATAATACACGTGATGTCTAACGGGACCCCCCTCCCCCTTGTGATGTTTCGTGATATTTTCCGTACCCTCTCCCCTTTTTGAGCCTCACGTGATTAATGGACGGTTCCTTAGGGACAACCAGACGAAGAACCAGTAGGCCAGGGTATAAATTTCGCGTACTATACACGGTGACGTATTTTGGCAGCGAATGTGATATACAATGTTTAGGTAAACAGAGCCGTTATAAGATACGATGTTAATTAGTTAGAAATTAACGACACAGTCGACATGTGGGCGGTATTTATCCAGTAATTACTGAAGGAATAACAAGAAAAACGCCTAAGGCAGACAGTTTACACAAACATGTACAATATTATGCTTCTAAGCATCTACGATATTTCGTGGAAGAAAGAAAGTGTTGGGAATTGTGCATTTGAATCCCATCTATAACTATACTATATCATATATCTCTATACATATCTATCATCTATGGCTATACTATATATATCATACTGGCTTTGGCCATTAAGGCTACAATAATTTACTAGGTATGCGACACGATCATTAATTTTATTATAAAACTTCTCATTAAAACCGGGACTGACAATTTTACATGCTCCTCTGTGTAAAGGCCTACAAGTAAAAACATTCAAACCTAGGAACCAATATATGTATAATACCTAACTACCTATGTACAAATTCAAATTCTGTCCCGAGGGAGAAAACAATTGTGCATGATTACAAATCCATTACACAAAAGCTAAATGACATTATAATGGTAAAATACACTGAAGTTATTTTTTTATGTATTGAAGTGATTACCTGTCATTTACGAAAAAATAGATGCGTAAATCATTGTACACAGGGCTGGATTTAGCGGTTTCAAGGGCCAAAAAGGTCCTTAATTCATTTTCGAAGAAAATATACATTTTTTTAATAATTGGAGAACCAGGGATTTTTTATATATAAATGTTTTACCGAATGAAAATTAGGTGTCAAAAATTGTCGCATCTTTGCTGCATCTACATGTCTCGTCCATTTTTTGCCATTTTGTGCCATTTTTTAACAGGATTTTATTACAATGTCAGAAAGATGTCAGAAAGTGATAACTGTCACAGAGAATTAGAACAACTAGGTATGAACTTTGATAGAAGCCACGGAGGTGCAATGTCATGGTTTCATGGTCGACTCGCTCGTACTGAAGGCATTATAAGTAAGACACAATGGATTTTTTCAATAAACTTGAGATAATTTTCTTTCGCAATGAAATAAAAAAGATCCCATGGTTGTCTGTATCCGAACTTTGAGCCCCACACAGGTTTAATTCAACGGGCAATGAATATTATAGCCAATATATATGTAGGTATATAGGCACTTTATTGTTTAGAGATCGAATCCAAAATTACTCATTTAAATGTAAACGCCAGTAGTCTGATTGAATTGTTTATTTATAAAAATAATTTTAAAATAATGAATGTCATATGAAAATAATGTAATTAAACCATAAAAAGCGTTGTTGAGGTAAATAAATTCAATTAACTAAGCACGCTCAAGTTTATGATGTAGGTACGCTATAATAATTTGTTTGATGTTATAAGGTTAAATTCTAATTTAATTAAATATTTTGATATAAATATATACATATATCTACATAAAACTTTGGCGATGTAAGAGTTAAACGAGTAAAATTTGCAATTTTCCTAAGTTTTATTAGAAAGTCCGCAGCGCCTGCTTGCTGCTTCGTTTAAGAGTATGAATCTCCCAAATATGTATTATAAGCATAATTCTTCGATAAATTATAAGAAAGTTTTTAAAAACGTTCATTTATTGGTTTCATCACCATTTTTGGACTTCATGCATTTTTGGTCTAGTAGAATCATTTTGTGAATATGTCTTCTGTTTCATCCGAGTGACTCTCCCAATCTTCGTTTTTACCTATAAAGAAGATCTCATCGTGACCAGATTTACTTCTTTTCACCAAAAATTCTGTTTTCAGTCAGTTTCAGATTGCATTCAGGCAATCAAAAAATTCAAGTTCATTTAGTAGAAGCTAAACACAACGACAAACATCTATTGTGAGAATTATATTATATTTAATATCGCATGATAACGACAGATGACCTCGATGGCGGAATGTTGAAAATTTTTATTAGTTTAATGTGGGACGCGTCGACAGAAATACTGATTGCACACAACTATAGCGCATAGCTTCCGTTCAATGTTTTGTCTCGTACTAATACGTAAAAATGCAAAATATATTAAGAATTTCAGGATTATTTCAGCAAACGAGAATGGATAAAGCAAGTCTCTTTTAATTTGGTTTTGAAGGCATCATTCTTCATTCATTTGTCCAACACATAAATCAGAGATTTTATTTCTAAAAGTTTCAAAATTCTAGTTTCATTAATGACACCGTGTAGCGCTTTGGTTGACTACGATAAAGTTGCTTATCACGTTATTAAACTCAAACACAAAAAAGAAAAAACATTCTGTAATAAATATTGCGGTTGGATCACTTTTGAGTCGTCAATTTAGTAGTAGATTAGTTTAGTAACATCCTATACATATCCTACTCCTGGGCGTAGGCCTCTTCTAATAGGGAGAAGGTTATGGAGCTTAATTCACCACGCTGCTCCATTGCGGGTGGGTGGATATACCTACATGTGTCAGAATTTTTTCCGGCACATGCAGGTTTCCATACGATGTTTTCCTTCACCGCCGAGCTCGAGATGAATTTAAACCCAAATTTAGTATTTGAAAATT
>DVVJ01001928.1:0-10476 GCA_018234505.1 Junonia neildi neildi
GACCCGACAGACGTTGTCATGTCAACCAAAGTGTCATTATAGCGCCTTTATTTTACATGTTTGTATAGAAATTTTCTTCGCAATTTTTTCATTTTTTTTTACCGTTTAAACCTTTCCTGGACTTCCACGATTATTTCAAGACTAAAATCAGTCAAATTGGTTCAGCCGTTCTCCAGTTTTAGCGAGACTAACGAACAGCAATTCATTTTTATATATATAGAAGATTTAATTCTGATAGTTTTTTTTTAACATTGGTACAATTAGTTTAGGACCAAATTACATTATTAATATTTAGATATGTTTTCATTGCCATAATTTTGTAAAGTATCTGCTATGGTACCTGCAGCTGCATATTCCCAACAATATTGTAAGCATTTTACTCAAATGTATGGTAGAAGCGCATGTATTTCGATTTTTTTTTTAATATTTTTCATAATAAAATAGTCTAACTTATACCACATTATAATAACGCGCAGCGATCTAAAGTTTAGAAGCAATCTTTAACTCCAGTATTTAATGGTACATTTACTTGATAGCCTCTGTTTATTCGAAATTATATATACGTAATATTTTTCTTCCTGACACTTATTTTACATGTTGTTTTATTACTTGTATCATTTTATACGCAAGAATACTTTCAGAATTAAATTGGTAAATATCGTACTTCGCCGATTCTGAAAATGAAGATCGGCCCGTGACTGTAATTCTTCATGATATTTACCTTATTGACAAAAAGAAAGATTAGGTATTTTGAATAAAAACAAATGTTATTAAATCGTAATTTTTTTTGTATTAGATAATGTACCGAATAATTACAATTTAATGATATTATTTTTATACGTAGTATACATATATTAAATTACGTAACAATAATTCTATCGATATTTCTGGAACAATTTGTTTTTAGATATTGAAACTCAATATTCGTAAAGCCGTAAGCATAGTCGTAATATTAAAATAGAATAATTTTACTGCTCAAGTTAATGGTTTAATGGCGTGAATTGAAATTAATGTCTGTAGTGCAATTGAATTAGTTTTGAGGTATTCACAATCAGGTAATATTATTTTTTTTTATAACAAATATCTACCGCCAGATGTGTTGATTATTTCACTCTGATTTTTATACTCGCTTTTATATAATTTATTATATTTGTTTACTCGCTTTAGTCAACGTGAAACGGAAAATGAAAAAAAAATAAAACATTCGTCTTATTAAATTTTTAAAACAATTAATCGTTCACCAATATAATAATAAAAAATAAAACAATAACCATAAATTATAAATAGACTACTCACAAGTCTTAAGTTTTATATAAAATACTTAAAGGAATAAAACAGCGTATCATATGAAACGAGGTTTGTTAGACAAGAGCGCAATACCTGCGTCTAAAGTTGAGCTAACTCAATATCCTCGTTATCAAACGCTTATTAACTCCCTCTCTATAGAATTATCGTTCACCGCAAGAGCGGATATTCACTACAACTCAATAAGATCTTTATGTTAGACACCAATTTTATGAAGTAAAACTCGTTATTTGTATGCAAAAACGTGATAATCATTGAATCTATTCATCTAGGCCCTGCTACTTTTAATCGGACAGGACCAATCTGAGCCCCAACAAACCGGGTCTAACAGCATTAGATATTCAGAAAAAATATTCTTTCAAATTCGCATTAGAGATTCCATTCATGACACAGAATTTCAACAGAAGGCTAGAAAGATTTGGAACACACTTCCAGCATCAGTGTTCCCTGCCTCTCATAACTTGAGTGCCTTCAAGGGAAGAGTGAATAAGCATTTTCTAGGCAAGTACGTACCATCTTAGGCGTCATCATTACTTACTATCAGGTTTGATATACGCCAAGTGCTTGTCTATTCACAATAAAAAAAAGGCTACTTGTAATGAAAGTTGGGAGATAAGTACAAACGTTGTCGTCAATTTAACACAATGTAGATGAGTATACAAAGACAAATGACAACCAAATCCAAAAAAAAACCAAACAGACAAATGACAAATGACAAATGACAACCTGGCCCACCATGCCCGGCCAGGTCATGATTGAAAACGATCTTTTCGTGTTTGGCCTGGGTCTTGGATGTGTATCTATATATTGTATCTATTTTAAATCTAGTATCGTTGAGTTAGTATCCCATAACACAAGTCTCGAACTTACTTTGGGGCTAGCTCAATCTGTGTGATTTGTCCGTATGTATTTACAACGATATATGCATGTAACAGGGTTCAATGAAGGATGAAATCCTAAGATTACCGAACAAGACCGAACTCTAATGCAGGTAAAACAAGGAGACTAAGCTACTTAACCTCTATATTATTTCAGTAGAAAACATCAAAGAATTGTTTTAAGAACTAATTACCGCTGCTTGAACCTTCAAAGTTTGCAACATCAAACTCGAAGCACCTTAGTGGGGCTCAAAAAGTATTACAACCAGATGACATTTCCAAGAAGGAATTTTAAAATTTGTTTCCGTACTTTGCTAAGTACATAAGAAGTAACTACATCTTTTGAAAACATAATACTTTTATAGTTTAAAACCTTATTAGAATATGTAGTGTAGTGTATACGGGATCGCTTTCGCAGCACGTCCGCGGCCTCTCCCATGCGTAGTGTAGTCTAAAACGTAATCTAAATTGAAAACTAGGCAATTAAAACTCATAATAATTTTTTTAAAAGATAACTTTACTAAAACGATCGTGAATTTACATAACATTTTGTTTCAAAACAATTGTAAAATTTTATTTTAATTTATTTTTAAATATTGTTATTATAAAAATAGGAACAGCAAAATACACCAAATTCAAAACACAAAATATACCATTTTGTAAACTAGTACTATTTTGTTTGCTAGTTGAACTATTTACTTAGTTATTTTTAGTTAACTACTAGTGGACCCGACATTGTCATGTCAACCAAAGTGTCATTATAGTATCTTTATTTAATTTTTTTCGCAATTTTTCCAATTTCTTTTAACCGTTTAAACCTTCCCTGGACTTCCACGATTATTTCAAGACTAAAATCAGCCAAATCGGTTCAGCCGTTCTCGAGTTTTAGCGAGACTAACGAACAGAAATTCATTTTTATATATATAGAGATTTTTTTCAAAGATTAAGTATGCGAACGTAATTTGAGGCCGCGTGAGCAATAACGGCCTAACCAACATTGTTTATAAAATTGAGTCAATGGTGTATTTTATTTCTCAATTATGTCGTCTTTGCACGCAAAACGACTTAACAATGATTTCTTGATTTATTATGAGATGGGAATCAAGATACTTTTATTGCTTTACAACTTTTTCAAAAAAAATTAGAGCTACAACAGTTTGATTTTTATATATCGCACTCTTAGAAGAAGAGTCAACCAAGTCAAAAAATGTGTGTACCTGAAAATACACTTTAAAACCTTAGACATTAGAGCAATTTTAGAAGTGGTAGATATTTTGAGTTAGTTGACTCTTCTTTCACGGGTGCGATATCTCAAAATTTTAACCCTGCAGATAGGCCGTTGTTGTTCTCGCAGCCTCGTTTATAATATAACGCCCTATCCCGTTAAGGATTAAAATGAGATTCTGAATGGAGGTAGCTTACACGGGATTTACATATAATCTACTTTTTATTTTACGTATAAAATCGCAGCCAGTAGGTATTACGAGTTTATTCCTACATTTCCATTTATTTTAGCATTTTGTATTTCTATATATATATTTTAATAAAACTCATTTGAATACTATAGGATCAATTACATGACGGTGTCATGTAATTGATCCTATAGTCGCTTAAGCGAAACTAAACCTAACATTAAATAATTTTAAAATTTAAAGGGTGGGGGGTAAATTCAGTTTCCATCATAGGTCACAGGAGTAATAATATTGAAAAGGTTAGGAACCTAGGCATTAGACACTACGCCGGCGACCCCAACCTGAAAGCAGATTAATCATGCGCGCTCGTACACAACATTCGTCGTTTATTATTACAATACTCGACACCATACAGGCATTATGAAAAAAATAATAATTAATACTAAGTGATCACCGGTGATCATAAACATTTACAACACAGCAGGAGCCACAAAGGCATTGCCATAAATGCTCTTATCTGTTAGTAACCGCTTCCCGTAGAAAATTGCTTCCTGTTCTAGTTAACGAATTAAAACTTTGAAATCAAAACGCACGACGCTTGTTAAAACAATCTTATTAAAAATCAATCAATTCTGTTTTGTAAATATTTCAAACTAAACATTTTGGAGTTTATAAATCGAGATGGAATCAATTTTCTGTTTGGAAATCACTAGACATTTTAAAGAGTACCTATATTTACTTTATGACTCAGTTGTCTTTTATTTTGTTTGATAAAATTTTAGTAATTCTTAAACAATATAATATCAAAAAAACGGTACTAGATGGATACATATAAAACAGCAGACACAACAATAAACTCTTTGTAAGTAAACTATTGTCATCTGGTTAAACATATTCCAACACCTACAATCCTGTTAAGTCATAAACACTGTTTCAAACTACAAATTTAATACAAATACCGTCGAACGTTATCGTAACGAATGTACACAATACACAAACGAGGAAATAGCAGTAATAAAGTATCGCCAAAAAGCACACACACTAGGTTTTCAGTCACGGCACTAATACTCTTGGTCAGTTTCGAAAATTAAATGGAAACATTGGAGCCTCTGGTATCCTGATTTATTGTTCGGGATTATTTATCAAATAGTAGGCATTCGTGGGCGTCGACCGCTCCGCCGTTTTTAATATATTTTCTTGCGAGTTTTTATACTGTCAGCAGATAACGAGCGGTCGGGTGTTTGCGCTTCTTTTAGCATAATCTGTTGTTTGCCACTTTAACGCACGCTTGCAAATGGTTTTTTTTTTAACATTACGTCTAAATCATGCGGCTGTCGACGGTACAAAACATCTGCTTATTTCACTATTTATGATGTCTCATAGAACTACGTTTTATTACACAAATTTCATTAATCATCATCTTGCTAGCACTTTCCCGGATTTTTACTGGTGTCTGCTTGTTATTCTAGCCTATATAGCCTATATAGGTTTCGCAAGTTACACGTTTTTTTCACAGAGTGATTGCTCTCTGACCTCCGCGACCCCGAAAAAAAGCGGATAACCATTTAAATAAAATCATTTTTCAAATTTATTAATAATACATACTTATGTTTATAAAAAGTTGTCATGGACCGTATGTCTTTATGAAATTTATTAATAATACATACTTATGTTTATAAAAAGTTGTCATGGACCGTATTATTATTAACAAAATAAAAATCTAGTTCTTGTTATATTAACAAAATGTAGCGTGGCCACTTAAACAATTAATTTATTTATAAATAATTAACAAAAAACTTAATAAATATGTATGTACATAATTTAATATGTAACAAAACATTGTGCCCATAACGGACAGTTAAATGGCGTGTCGATCCATTGTTTTATATGAACCCACAGACTATTTTTTTTATTAATTTGTGAATAACATCACATGCACGGTACAATTTCGTCTAAATCATAACTCACGTCTTATTATTTATTATTAGATATAATATAATACAAAAAGGTCGTATAAAAATGTTGCCTGAAAATGTTAACAGGTTACCTTTGCAACATATAATATTGTATTTATTATCACAATAAATACACATTTAATAGCGAAAGAATAAGCGTAATCTTATCGCTCGACATAACCGCATTTCGTGTTATTCTTTAATTTTACTGTCCCGTAAAATTTCGACTGTATAAATATGTCGCTTTTTTGGAACAAAGTGTGCACATTACTTACACGAATAAGTACCTTTAGTAATCGTCTCGACACCGTCGTCTAGATTAATGTATTGTATTAACGATTAATATTCAACAATGTTGTGAATAAAATAATGTACTTTCTTTCTCGAGGTGTCGAGTATCACGGGTCGTCGCGTGTACGAAATAATTCAGTAGATGTCACTCGCTGATAAATTAACAAGTGAGTTTAGTGCGTCATTATTTTTCTTGTTCTTGCCGGCTTCGTGTGATAAGCCTTTTTTATTTCAACCTCGTAATGAAGTATGGACAATCGTTTTATGTAGCAGTTATTTTAAATACTTAAGTGTTTTCTTAATTTATATTATTAATGATATTTTTAAAATTACTTGGAAATGGCTAAAAATATGTTTTCTAAACAAATGTTGAGGTAGATAGTCACGAAGCTCTACTATTATGTAGCATTTAAGATTATTACATAAACACTCTGGATGTTGTAGAATGTAGATAATTTTTTTTCTACACTAAAAAAAAATAACCGAAAATAAAATAAAATGTGAAAGTTAAATATATTTAATACCTGAAAATGGTAGAGTCAACACATATTTAGGTCAAGTTTCTATAATATAAGCAGGTATCATTCCCAGACATAAGAGACTTAGACAACACCAAGAACTTTACAGGAAAAGGTTACTCTAAATATCTAAACAGCATTAAACTGTAATAAGATAAGAAAGGCTGGTAGCAATTTGGGTGTTGTTGTTAATTGTGCTTTTCCATTAAAAGGCCGGATGTAATAAAACACCTCGCAGTCGAGAACACTTTTTGTTTAATGGAAAAATGTGAAATAAATCTAGAAAGAAAATGATTATATCAGTATAGTAAATACACAATCTCATTGAAAGACTAAAACAATTTTGCTCGATCTATGTTTTTGATATGTAAGCATATACTTACATCTAAAATTTTTGCGATGATGAACTGAAAATAACTAGGTAAGAAACTTTCCAATTCTAACGAATAGAAATATCTCAAAGTTCTGTGAAAGCAAACAAATATACAGACTTAACAGTTCATCTAGAACCGTGAATAGAAAGAGCGTAGCGGAGTAAAATCTGAAAATTCTTCGAGAACTAACAAACAGTGCCTCGGAACGAAATCTAGGATATAACTTTACTTTTCGAATAAAGGAAGTCGTAATACTCTGATGTCATCAAAACACATGTAATAACGTCACTGTGTTTACATCGCAGATTTACGACTGATGGGTTCATTGAACTCCTTTCTAGATTACTATCCTTTCATTCCCTTCAATGAGATGGCCGAGTAGATATTTGCAGAGTACACAGATCCGAATAGCGTTGTCGCCTGTAGCTTTTACGGCTATTAATATAAAGACTATATTAAAATAAAAGTGTTTGTCCGATCTTTAAGTTTATCCAGTGTACGCATTCTGTCCTAATGGCTCCGCTCGTTTCTGTTACACCGTTGAAACGAGGACAAGTTAGTACTTCGAGTTAATGTTGTTGACAATTTTTGACAACTGTAATACGAAACTGAATACATGAATGAAGAGTTTCAGTAAGAAAAACACATTAATACTTTTTCTTTGTAGTTTTCAAGCGACGAGTTTTGAAGCAATGAACGGCAAAGAAAAAATCATTAACATTTTGTAAATAATTTATTCAATAACTTTTGATTTTTTAGTATAATTACTCTTAAATCAAGAACCATCATCTAAATAAAAATAGCTGTACCGACAAACGAAAACATTTTAAAGAAACTTATACTAAACAAAGAAAAAAAGAGATGAGAATCTTGTAGCTTGTTTATATAAAAACGTGTAAAACCCACCAAATTGCCCTTAAAACCACCTGTTTTGACCCGAAAGCCCACAGAAAGTAATCCGAAAAGGTCTTAAATAACACACACAGCACGCCGGTGGTCGATAAGAGAAATTATAGCAGCAGCGTTTATATTCAATTCGGTCGCCATTAAACTGGTCAAAAAATCCCTTGCAATTTACTTCTTAAATAACCAACATATTATGCACTCGGAAGTATCTCTTTTTTATTGCCGTCGACATTTATCAGCTACCGGTTTTTGTGAACCTCAGCTCGGGTTTATTATCGTGAGATTTATTACTAACAAAATTGTTAACCTGATTTTGATATTACAGCCCGAAATAGAGTCGTTTTTATTTATTATCAGCACAAGATTTAAGTCAAATTGCTCTCTCGACATAATCTGAAATGGTATCCATTTTTATTTCAATATACTATATTTACGAGCACGTTATGTATTGTAATAAAATTATTATACAATAAAGTTCGGTAAATAAAAATTTATTTTAACGTTTATATCGGGGCAATTTAAAAGCCCTTTACATATTAAACGATTCATTCATATAATAAATCGGTGGCGTTTATCTGATCATAAGTAAATAGAGCACATATCTGTAAAATGTAAATAGTTAACTGTAAATTTCAATCTCAATGTCTGCTGGAGATAAGCTGTAAGTAATTGACATTACAAGAATGGAATTATTAATGAACAGAACCGAAACATTGTTTATAGAGCCTTTGGCTTTCGACCAAGACTCCATTGACGTAGCTCGTATTACGACTTAAATGAACTTTTACACGAAACGTTTAAGAAGAAATCAATCAATGTTAATTAAAATCTTAAACAACAGCTGTGATTGTTATGTGCTCTCTCGGCTTAACAAAATAACATGTTCTTTTGAGGTACAGTTTCGTGAATGTAACACGCCCTCTATAGAAATTTTAACGAACAATTCAATGCATGCTAAATTATTGATTTATAATTAACCTTTCAGCCTTGCAGCTTAATTACTTATTACCTTTAAACATTTATGGACCAAGAATTTAAAGGTTTAAAGCCCCCGAATATGGAACAATGACATATTTTTTTATGGTACAACTTCATTATCTAATACGGCACAATAAAAACAAAAGTAGGTACAACAGTTCTGGCATGTGAACATATATGTATATACACAGTTTTGTGTTTAGTAACTATAAAAAGTATTTTTTGGATAGGGCCCAAAATCCTCGCATAAACTTGTTTCGAGAAAATGTTATCCTCGGTAAATTCGTGAATAATTTTATCATCAAATTAAGTCCACTCACGCGCTGATAAATCAATGAAGTGATTGAAAATCTTTATATGTCATGATAGTGGCGTTAAATTCGCGATTTCGTACATCTTTGATTGACATTTATAGGGTTAACGCGTTTTAAATTTAAATCCATTTCTTAAAAGCTTTTAAAAGTATTGAATTTTGTTTTTTTTATTTTTTGTTTATATTTAAAAAGCAATTTCATGGATATCACGTGACAAAGCGAAAGCTTTGTCATTATTATTCCTGTGTTTATTATACATTATTTCCTGTGTAATTATTATTTCTTTGAACGTCAAGCGAATCTATCCCTGTTTCGAAAATGTGTGAGGTTTGGAATTTGATACCAAACCAAGGGAGTAAAATTTACGGGATTTTTTTGTTCTTATTTTAATACCGATAAATTAAAATAATTTAAAGATGAGATCAGCAACAACCTACTACAACATACAATTCAAACTGAAATTGTTTTCATGTTTAAACAATAAAAGGTGCCACTTTCACACCTGTGTACACAGCTTTAAACAATGAATCGAAGAAAAACCCTACTATGGTATCTGCCCGTACGTTACCAGGCGTTGGTGGTGTAATGGTCAGCATAGTTGCCTTCCAAGCAGTTGATCCGGGTTCGATTCCCGGCCAACGCACATTTTTATTACAAACAGGTTCAAAAATTTGATATACCTATTTTAAATTATAGATCTACTAAAAATGTTTTACTATAGTTAACATAAACAATTAGACATATTAGAGTTATAAATATTAAACGTTTTTAAACAAACAAAAAATACCTAATATTACAATCATATTAGAGTGGATGTCACTTCATGTTTTCCGGTAATTTTCAGGTTACTTGGCATTTACGGTTATTGTTTCTAGGAATCGAAGAGTAAAGTCGAAGAGTGATTGTGCCCCTCAACTTCCCTAATAAAAGAGTTATCTAATTCATAGATTGGTATACTTAGTGTTAGTCCATTCAATCAAAGAACTTCTTTAGCTTTTTCTCTATATTTTGAATTTAAAGGTAAATAAACTTGTAGTGTGTAAATACTTATATATTTTTTATTTAAGATTAAATATAAAACTATATACATAGCAGTTGATACCAAAGTATTTATATATTGAAATATCAACAAAACCGCGAACAGCAACAAAGTTTCACAGGAATAAAACGTCAATGCAACGAGGGCGCGAGCGGATGAAATCTATGGATTGGTTGCGCTACCTCTCGATTTCAAACACAAACTTTTAATAAGAAAACTTCGAGAAATAAGATTATGACTTTATCCCGTAACTATCTTCTCGTTATACGAACGTATTTTTTCTGGGTTACCTGTTAAAATAATGACTAATTTTAATAAGTTACGTCCTGGAAAAAATGTTATTAAAAATAAGGACTTCAGTTGTTTACTAAAAATATAATTATAAAGTCCTTGCCATAATCATTTTGTTTTTACCGTAGGAGAGCCATACATTTGCACGAATGGGCCGGCTCGACCGGAGTGATACCACGGCCTCACAGAAAACCGGCGTAAAATGACGCTTGCGT
>DVVJ01001929.1:0-10474 GCA_018234505.1 Junonia neildi neildi
GTATAATATATATGGTTATAGATACTAGTCTACATAGATGGTAATGACAATTGACAGTGGTGATCATTCAGTGATTATTTTTACAGGAACAAGATTATATGACTCCTGTTTAGAGATGGAACATGGAATGTAATAAAAGATATTATCTACGAGTAAGTTAATCGTCACAGATATTTATTAAAATCTATTTAAAAATTAGGCAAGTATCGACAAATATAATTCAATTACCGTATTTCAAAACCGCTTGCATATTTCAATTACAGCGGATGCCTTCTCAAGCTCAGGTAGCTTTGACAATGCCCATGACAATGCCCTTGCAACTTGTTTGTGCATTTCAAGATGCAAGCTGAAACATGTAGCGACATGTCATTCGAATGCAATCGAGTTAACGCTCAATAACACCTTCCCCGAGAACTTAACAGTGCAATATAAGAATCTAAGAGATACATACAGTACCGGCGTTGGGGGGGAGGGCGAGGCAGGGCAACCGCCCGAGGCGCCAAATTATTGAGGGCGCCGAGGGCTAACTTAGGGGTGGCGAAATTGTATGAAGTTGTTTGGTAGGAGCAAAACCGTTTTTGTTTAGCAAAATTCGCAGTTTCAAGATTGACAGGGGAAAGTGACGACCTTTTTTTTAGCTAAATTAGCAGTTTGAAAATAGGCAACGGAAGGTGACGACCTTTTTGTTTTTTCTTTTAGCTAAATTGGCAGTTTCAAGTTGGGGCACGAAAGGTTAAGATGGCGTCACACAGATTTTTTGGCCGGGTGCCAGTGAGGGTCACTGGCATCCCGGCAGTCAGTCACTGGCACCTTGTCAACGCCGGCACTGTATACATATTCGATTTTGAGCTTAACCGTACTTGATCCCTAATTTTTCCAAATAAATTTTGAAAACATGTTATGTTATTATCAGCAATTTTGTAATTATCATCCTACTAGTTAATAGCAGACTTTTAACAGTTTTACAACTTTACGACAATTTAATACAGTTAACATTTTAAAAACGATTTAAATAATATCACTTTAAGCATAGTAATTTCAGTTTAACTGTGACATTTATGACCAGGAAGCAGCAGTTTAAGCAATTACTAAATGCGAGACAAAAAAATGTAAAATTATGGTTGAACCGATGTTTTTGAAGAGGAAGATAAATGGCATTGACCTAGTGGATTTAAGACTGGTACCTATATGAAATTTTGATAGTAATAGTATAATAAATTATATTTTAACTTAAAATGTCTGATATGCTTGAACTGGTTAATATAATCATTAACATTGTCTTGGCGTCGCGTCGGTCTGTATCGTTGACTTTATAAAATTGTTTTAGATTTTACACCTAAATTGCATACATAAAAAATTGCATTTGTAATTCCATATTATTTTGAAGATTAGTTAATGAATACTATACGTGGTGTTTTCATGATTCATAAGTAGGTAGGACGTTAGGAAGTAGGAACCTACTCAAACTCTACATTACAATCTGGTGGAATATTAGTGCTTAGATGACCGATAGGTAGATACTCGTATTCGTACTCGTATGTCAGCAGTCCTAACATATACTTTTCTACTGTAGAAAAGTATGTATTAGGTTTGCTGACATCGGATCTATCTATGTATATTTAGGAATTAATTATTATTAAGGTAGACTTATAATTTTTATTAAAAAATAATAAAATAAAAGAATAGTGGTAAAATAAAAGAATATAAAATAATCTCGCATGTAAAATTTGAACTTGCACTGTACGTAAATCTACTTACTTTTAGGGTCATAACAACTTTGCTCTGCCTTTCTCGAAAAGTACCTATATTTAATTCATAAATAATTTCCTGTTTACCGTATTAATCAGATTAACCAGTTTTATATCAATAATGACGCTAATTGCTCCGCAAACTTACTCGAAACTTTTACATTCACTTCAATAAAATTGCACAATGACTGTTTTACTTTGTATAATGTCCTTTTAATATACTTAATATGTATGTATAACATTTGTAGTCGGTTTACATCTTTATACATTCGACCGATACAATCGCGACAAATTTTTATATAAAGAAAATAATAATTTTGTTCATACTTTATGTTTACTTTATTTTACTTTATAATACTTTACTTTACATATATATTTATAAAGGAGCGTCATTAGGGTAATTGCTTACATAAATAAGAATAATGTATCTATATTTATAATGCAATACAGTTCCACTAATGTTATTTAATTTTTTTTTTCAAACACGGTTACGGGAAACAGCTAGTGTACTCGATGTAGCGGATTTTTATCGAATAATTTCTGATCTGGTTTAAGAAATTGGGAATCATTATGCTCTCCGCTTATGGATACGCCGCGGCCGCGCGACCGCAAGCCGATTATTTGCTTTACCGATAATGTTTTCGTTACCGTTTTTTATATGGGTATACATTTTTTATCAGCGTTTCAAGCCCGTTAATTGGTATCCTCTGATTGGGTATTACAGCGCGATCCTTTCACGTAACTGTACCGATATGTAGCAATATTTTGCCTTTCTTCTTATGCTGTTTTATTTCGTGAAGTACGTTTTGAGTTGAGATAATAAAAAATAATTACAAAATATTAAATTTAACTTTAAAAAGTTAACGCTTCAAGACCTTTTGCGCGATATACGTACATACTTGTAACTAGACATTAAACTGAGTAACGGTTAATAAGATCTGCTTTACAACAGGAAGAAGGGCCGCTTTTAATAAGGAAGCAATTCGTTACGACTATTTCAGCTAATTGTAGACTATTTTTAAACCTTTTATTGGTAAACGAATATGCAACGCATTTCAATAGACGGTCAAGATAGTGGGAAATGTATGGAACACGTGCTATCTTAAATCTCGTTCGGTTTGACCATCGAGACAGTGTGTTCGCTATCTGACAGTTACGATAGTTCCAACTGACCGCTCGTTAATTTCACTTTCTTCAGCCGTAACTCACTTCGAATACAGTGGTATAATCCCATAATCAGATGACTCATCTTATATTATATACGTAATTTAACTATTACACTTTAAAATTAAAATGTTAATTAATCATTAACGCTTAAAAAAAGTTTGTTTAATAACTTATTTTATTCATAGTTTATGTTGCCACTGGAAAAGCAAAACGACTAAAGCGCCATTGTCAAATAAAAAGATGATATTTCGATGCATGGAAAGGACAATGAAATACAAAATGAAAAAACAAAAGCTTTTATTTCTTTTTCAAGTGCTTCATATAACACGCAACTAATCTTAAGTACACAACGTGTTTTTTCTACACCACCGCCAATACCTTCAAAAGCAAGGTAAAATTAACATATAGTCCGACATTAAAATGATCGAATTTAACCACGCTTAATGGAAGTCGTTACGGCTCGGAGTTACGAGCGTGAAAAGTTCACTTCTGCGTGATTTGCTCGAAACATTAATCGGCAAACCGGTCGAAGTGGTTGTTTGCATGATATAAGTTGTCATCCATATGCCAAACCTTCGGCGGGCCGTCTGTCTGTCCAGCAGAGCGGCTCGCGCGGCGCGACGTGTGCGCCGCGCCGTGACCAAGATTCGGTTACCGCCTGACGCCGTATCGCCTTACTGCCTTCTCCTTTACCACGCTAGCGGCGTACTGCCTTCAAAGGAGATACTGTATACGTATTCCTAAAAACCGGCCGCTTAATCAGAGTGGCATAAGTATGATCGATCGGACGATAACTGATATTTGTAGCGCGTAGTTTCCAAGTACCTTGACATTTGGAAGCACCTACAAAAAACAAGAGTGTCCGTTACTAGAAGAAGCCATAATTTCAATTTGGTTTTATTAAATTAATAGGGGACGGGTATTAGGTATATAACATGTGTTCTAATTACAAGTGTAAACTGTCCCAGTTGCCTGCGCGTACGCAGCAGATTATTGCAACGCGTCGGAATTGGAATAGATTACACGCATCAACGCCGCTTCCTGCCGGCACTGACCATTCACACGAACACCCTCGCGCGAACAATTGACGTCGTGCGACTGATTTTATGGTAATTTCCAAATAAAACGGGGTGATTTTGATTCATTATTGATTTGACTCCGTGTGAAATTTAAATAAAACACGTCATTTCCACGACCTGATTTTAATATGCATAATGTGTAGCGAGCATACATTCACATCCCGTATATCCGTCACTGCTAATACGAGTTGTTGTCTCGTAATTAAATAGATCTAGTAACTTTCTGTTGATAGTCGAACAGATACCGGTCTAGACGTCTTTTTTCAATCATAAGGTATCTTAGTATTGACGGCACTTACACGGTTTTAATGCAGGAACTGGTTTGCAAAGAGCGGAGGCGTGAGAGTGTCCAGTCCCGGGATATTCTCAGGGCCGGCGTCACTGCACCTGCACTGACAAAAGGACAATGTCGTTAACTTATACAATTGCTTTTCAAGTTCAGACAAGTTGCCGTTCAAGGTACCACTTTGGCAACTGATTTTAATTGAAAATCGATAGTAGGTACCTGTCTTTATCTGATGCTGTTTCTTTAACATTCTTGTTATCTACTTGATTTAATCGATATTTTAAATACTACGAAGATCGATTTTATAAGGTCAATCTTTACTAATCACGCTTTTGCTTTTAGCATAAAATATTTTAGAGTCAGAGTTCTGTAGCGATAAAATAAATATCATTCCGATAATATCAAAATGTCACTCGATCGTTACAGTTATAACGTAAATTGTAGCAGTAAATAAATTATGTGTGTTTTTATACGATCGCGCCGATCATACGCAAACTTGTTGAATATGTTCGCAAAACCTGTCGTTGTTTACCGTAAACCATAACGGTGCATAGCTGACTGAAATGAATTCTGTGCGAATTATATGCAAGTGCAAGATATGACTTGAAATAATTATACGAAGGTACTAATTCAAACCAAGGAATTGCTTAAGAAATGGAATTCGAAATAAGTGAAATTAAAATTAATGTATTCATTTTTAGATAAATATAGTTGAGTTAAATCGTGTTGAAATCTAAATTTCACATGGAAAAAAATCAGCTGTAGTTAGTTAATTAAATATTATCTATCCAACATCTCAATGATATTCCAATTATTCAAATGATTAATAATAAAGTTACGTATACTACTAAATAATATGAAACATTCCATCATGTTCTTCATTCAACTTGAGCAATCAATGAGACACCGAGGTAAATAGTGGTACATATCTAATGTGCATGTTGGGCATTAATTTGCATAGATTAAGAGATTGATTGATTGGTCATTAGGCGTGAGGTCATGTTGAGTTCTGCGAGTTTCGTGGGAACCGCGGGCAGGTGCGCACTCTCAGTAACGAACTTAATGTTATACGCATTTAATAAATAAAATGTAACGAGCTACTGACCACAAATTTATTTGCATTGGGTTCGGAGAGACATTTTTTCGGAAGCTTTACATGTTATTAGCTTAACATACAGGCCATAGTGATGAAGCATCTTTCATTGTACCAACTCTCACGATTTGACTGGTCCCGAGAAGAAGCCTGATAATGCTTAGACTACAACATATTTTTAATTTCTGTGACGATGTAGAGATCGCCTATCGCAATATGGAAATAAGTAGATTTTTATCTTGAACCCACGAGGAACAAATATTTCTTCAAAAACAAACGTCTGTCCATAGCAGAGTTCGAATCCGTAACCTCCAGCGTAAAAAGTAAATTCAGCACCACTAAACCGGTGCTCAGATAGACATAATTTTTTTTATTATTTTTTGCAAGACTGTAAGTAGGATGAATAAATTATTTTATTTACAGTTAAACTGTAGTCTGTTGATAGCAAAATAATAAATTACAAAAATACCTTAAAGATTGTAAAGGACGCAGTATCATAGCTAGTAATTACTAGCAATTAGATAAGTTACCTTAGATTAGAACAACGGATACCGAGAATCGGACGTGTTTTAATGTCGTTTTTCCTCTCATAACGCCGGATTAATAACACGAGTCGCTCGTTACAAATGAGATTATAAAAAAATCACATCCTCAACTGGACGTTCTAAAATGATTGCGAATGAATAAAAAAAATTGTGTAACTTACGTGGGAACGCGGACAGGTGCGAGCGCCCGAGGAAATCTCGATCGGCTTCTGTGCGCTAATCCCGTAGAAGTTATTTATTGACAATATTAATCACTCGCCAATTAAATTTGCTACTGTATAGTTTGGTAAATGCTCATTACTCTACCATTGAAGGCCCTGTTTATTGACAGGCTGGGCGTGGACCAGTGGCGTAGTAAGCGCGTAGCTTACTAGCTAAGAGACTCTTTAACTCTTATTACCTACACATTCCTATAGTTCACTTACTTCTTATTGTTATATAATAAATTCTTTACAAATAATGTCCTAATTTTATAAGCCGGAACCTGTATTATATTTGTGGTTTAATGTAAGAAAATAAATAATATAATTAATCACAGCGTCATCACAGTACTACGAGCTCGAACATATCAGTTATTACGACTTTTCCACGAATTATATAAAGTTATTTAATATAAAGACACAACAATAACCAGTTATGATTTAATATTACAATACTCTCACGAGGTTTCTTATACTCATGCATAGAAATGAGAATTTCCCATAATTATCTATTAGAACAGAGAAAATCGTGGGAGTCTTCAACAGGTGCGCGTATACAATTATACCCTCTTTTTGTTCATACAATCTCATCAAGATTACCGGAGCCTTAGCAATGTTTTAAAAAATAGAAATATTTTAAACATTTGTCATGAATTATTTATTTTTTTACTTTACTACTTTGTTATCTTTTGTGTACCTACTCGTACATACAGTGTCTTTTCAGAGGGCCTTATTTTTTTTAAATACCTGTATAGCTGCATACTTTATGGCGAAAGTCAAAAGTTTGATATATCGTACTTATATGAACGGAAATTACTGATTTATCTCAAGTGTAAGTTGAAACGTTGACAGTATAGTAGGTAATAAGTTCTACTAAGAAAATCTAATTCTACGACATATCAATGTTGATTTGCGAATAAATTAAAATTATTATTGTTAAATAATAAATTAAATTAAATTGTCTGATAAACATTAAAATAACTAATAAATCAATCGGTGTCTTTATTTATAATTTTTATTAATTTTTTAACATCTTCTCCACCTCAATTGTTTCTATATAGCTTAAAGCTATCCTTCGCAGTTACACTCTCGAATTGCCAAAAAGCCAAACACACCTCAAAAGGTAACCTGAGGTACGCATAAAAAATACTAAAGAATCGCTTTGGCTGTTTAGAAATCTATAGAATGTCTACAAACACCCATAAATTACTAGATTTAGAAATAAAAACGTGTTTAAATGTTAAAAACTTAGCTTTTACCACTTATTATTCTAACGCGGCACAGTTGCGCACCAAGTTGTCATTAAACACTAGACACTAAAGAGAAATCTTAAGAAAGCCAGTGTATCTGGACTGTTAAACCTGTAAAGTAGGTAATAAAGACAATGTAGGCTAGAAGTGAGTCACCGTGGGAAGCCAGGTGACGGCGCCGGCGCACGTCATGTGCATTGCTTTAACATAATTAATCTAAAACTTCCTTATACAGCAAGAATGCTGCTTGATATTTATTAAATGCGCTTAATCAATACTGCAATTGATTTTATAACTTTTATATATTTTTATATTTCTACTAGTCTATGGTCTGTACATACCGATTTCATGTACCTACCTGAATTTAGGATATGGGTACTCTCATTTGGGTTGTCGTAACGCTATGAACATTGGTACAATCATATATATCATATCATATCATTGGTACAGGCAAAAAATATAAATAAAATAACAAGAAATTCCTAGTAGTTTGCAAATTTTGCTGTATAAACCTACTCTATTTAAAGCGGAAAATTTGTAACTAATATAGATTCACACGACTTCTTTATTATTATTGGATCGATGGTCGATGCGAGCATACAAATCGCCAAATTAAACTTTTATGAGAATTTTCTTATCAGTTGTAAAATATAAGTTAATGAAAGTGGGTTGTAAATAAAAGTCTAATTAATTTGAATTTATTTTATTCAATTCTGTTTCTTTTTTAGTGGGTAATAAGAACGATTGGCCTACTTTACCTTTTGTTGTGTTGTATAAACTTTTATCGACATTTTCGCAAAATAGTCAGTATCTAATGAGTTATAGATGACCTATAAAAGAACCTTGTTAAATGTATTGATAAAGTGAATTTTAGGAAAAAAATTTCAAAACTTTAAAAATAATCGCGGAGAGAAACTTATCGTAGTGAAAATAACTGAACATTGTTCAATTGAAATTTTGTGTAATAATGTAAACGTGACGTCAAACGTTTATGACTACATTCGCCAGTTAACGCAAACGGCTAAGATAATATAATAGTCGGTTTATGTAAACTGAACGCCAATAAATGATACCGATACGTTTCGATTTAGACCTGAATTGTTGTTCTAAAGTCTAAACCGTTTTGTAATAGCTTTTAGGCTAGTTCTATACATTGTAAACCTAGTTAAATCAAAATACATAAACTTTAAAATTTATGACATTGATTTTCTTTTTTACTCAAAATATCCTGTAAATTTTTACCGAAACAGTAAAGCAAAAGTGATAATTTCTTCAATTTATTCAAATCGGATTAACTATCGCAAGTCTACATTAAAAAGTTGCTTTAGCTCATAAAATAAAAGAAACAAAAACATCATACCACTTAGTAGTTCATGTGAACCGATTAAAAGTCATCGATCAAAGGGACAGGTATTACAGTTTATAAATACGATAAGTATACACTGCGGCCACACGCAATGCGTCTCCTGCACTATTAATACTATTGGAACAGGCGATTTTCACGGCTTACCGAATAGCCGACTGCGCCTAATTTCTACATCAATCTAGAACAGAGACTGGTATAGAAGATACATATCGTTGCTTTTGAAAATACGTCACCGAAGTCGGTAAAGCTTTTGAATGGCTATTTTGGGTTCACTCGACCTATGGAGATATAATATGTTATATCAAAATTAAATGTACTTCGGAAGAAATAGAAATCTTGTCAAATTAAATTAATTACTCAATTATTAATTTATAAATCTGCAGAGATTCATTTGAATTAATTAATTTGAAATAATATGACCCGTCTTATTAACCGACAGCCTGAGAAAGAAAGTGAGGATGTTTTCAAAATGACCAAAAATGATATAATTAAGGTATTATACGATAAGGATATCATTTAATTTAGATTAGGTACATAGTATTAGCGTCGCATAAAGTACAACAATACACCCTAAATCATAAGGTTTTCAAGTGTCTATTAATTTGTTTTTGTTGCTAGCCATTGCCCGTGGTACTTTTTTTTTTATTGAGACTGGGTTATGTGAGATTGCACTCACTAAAACCACCTGCGATGGCCGCCACAGCACGGAAAACGGAGAGGCTACGGGATCGCTTTCGCAGCACGTCCGCGGCCTCTCTCGCGCTTTGCTCCGCTCGTGGCTTGCGGAGCCCTTCTCAGGAAGACGAAGATGGTCCCGCCTTCCCAACACCCCTCGCTAGTGCGTACACCGGCAGTCCGGGACCATACCGGACTGCGGTCTTTTTCTCGGAAACAGTCACACTTAGAAATATAACACACACACAGTATTTTTATTTTGTATTCATTTTACTATGTCCCATGTCCCCTTTTACCGTGCCTGCCTCCATATTTTCATGCTTTTTGTGCTTAAAATTCCTTTATGACTCCTCTGGTGCCACTAATGTCAACACTGATTACTTAACAAGTAACTCAACTTTGCCCTCTATATTCTTAAAGAAAATCCACTCGAGCGTCTTAGCTCTTTTATAACTTTTTCGTATCTATGAGCGTATCTAACTTATTAATATAAATTACTGAGATTATACTTGGTCGTCTCCATCCTCCGTGATATCTCCGAAGTGATCTGTACTCATTTGGAATAACAGAATAATAGAATTAATTGAATTATATATTGAAGCTGTATTATTCGTCTCTGAGATTGTTTATTTATAATTACGTGTTAATGAACACTTGGGGAAATCTACTAAATCAAATTAAAATGATTTCCCCAATTACAAATGTTTAATTAACAATACACTCTCGTCTAAGAATTCATTGTGTCTATTATGAATCTTTAAACAGTAAAGAAATTTAATAAGGGCCCGTATTCTCTATGTCGCGATACGTAACGTGCCAAAACGGATGACGTCATATCGTGCTTGTCAAATAATCTTACCATGGCACGTTAAGTCTTCTTAAAACGGTATTTTGTAAGCATACGTCTTGAAAACGTAAGGAATAGCATAGACAACGATATTCTTGTCTTTTTGGAGATAGCACGATCTGTTTCTATTAACAATCTTTTAAAAAAGGTTACCGGTTTATTTTTTATTAATTTCTTAATTACTTATTTGACAGCATGGAACGCGCCACGTAACGTGA
>DVVJ01001930.1:0-10473 GCA_018234505.1 Junonia neildi neildi
ACGAGAGTTTATTTAGTTTAAAATCGTTCGATTTATATGTACCTAATAACATTTTTATGGCGATGAGTAAATAATAGATAACAATAACTATGTATAGTAGTAATTTGTAAATAATATATTGCGCAACGTTACAACATTCTCATTTTAGTTTTAATTACAGAATTACTTTACCTAAAAAAGGCTAAGGTTCTCAATTTGACGAGGACTGGTTTTATTAATATCACTACTTTACGAATACCACTTTAGGTAAAAAAAAATATAGCACATAGGTATCATTACATTCCCAAAACCTGCTTTCCTGAACTTAGAAAAAAAAAATAATAAAAAAAGTAAGAAACATACCTACAAGGGGTGTCATGCTGACTGCATATATCTTCCCTAGTGACGAGGATGGCTACGTCGTGGTGGTGCGGGTCGTTGTCGTTCCCCGGGTTGAGCCGGTGCTGCCAGCGGCAGAACGAGGCCAGCGTGGTGTCCGCGTTCGTGGTCACCGCCAGCTCCGGCGCCGCCTCGATCTCCTCCACTATTATTATTTTCACTACTACCACTTTTATGTAATTCCCGATTGATGGGTCCATGTATAACGATGATACCTAAGTAAATTAATACACAGATAATAATTTAACGTTTAGTTAAGTTTTTAACGTTAAATTTTAGTTGGTCCTTTTGCAAGCTTTCGTAATCGTGGTTTAGTATTCTTATTGTACATAGGCTTTTCAAAGTAAAGAATTAACGTTTAAAGAAATAAATATGTAATCTTTATAGTAACACAGTTATAATATATTTAAGTGTTTTTATCGATACTTACCATGTTCATAATTGTGAGCAGATATGTTTCCAAATTGCTTTGATTGTGGAAATCGGTCATAGACTTATCGGCGACGAGTAATACTTCAACATGTCGTGGCTTGCTCACTGAGCGCGTTGAACGTTTTGTTGCTTCGTAATAGTGCCTGTTCTTATTCTTGTGCTGAGATCGATTATACTTCTGTAAATAAAATTTTAGATTTACAACCTTAAAAGCAAAAGCAATGATGTAAGATTATAGATTTAAGATAATAAATATAAATAATGAATATAGAAAATACCTTATTATATCTAGATTTATTCAGTTCCTCATACTCGTGATCTTTTAAATTCTTTGTTTTCCATTGATATGGAGGTTGCTTCGTGGCACAGTTCTTTGATCTTTTCCTTCTTCGTCTCGTTCGCAGACGTCGTTGTCTCCGTTCGTATCTCGATAGGTGATGTGTTTTATTTTTTAAGTTTAGAGTCTGTTCTAGTGAATTACTGTTTTCCACTGATACACTTTTTGACGACGTTGATGCTGACGATGACTGTAGTCTCCTCTTTTCCATTCTCAATTTAGTTTGATTTCTTCTAAATGCTACAGGGTCACGTCTCATTGCTTCCAATCTTTTCCGTCTTTCTTCTAAGTACATATATCTACGGTGATCCATAGCCTCTTTTTCTCTTCTACTATCCACTTTATTTTGTTTCGAAACATGTTTTGAATCAATCTTTTCGTTGTGATTTTTATCCCTATACGTGTATGGTTTCGTTCTACCATCTACTTCTCTCTTTCTCCTATGATACGCTTGAACTTTGTCAACGGCAGATCTTTTGAAAATGACGTGTGGCCGCCCTGAAGAGGCATCGGTGGGAATTTCATTTGAAGGCTCTATCCAATATTCACCTTGTTCCGTTCGTAAAAGTCCAGCCTAGAGAGTAAAAGTACATTTTTATTAATTTTTATTAATGTCAAGTTTTGTGTAGGTAATTTGTTCAAATATCCAATTCATGTATCATACATAAGAACTTTTCTTTTACCACAAAAAGCACTTAGCGAATGACTAATCGTCTTACATCAAGTGATGTTTGTAAATTCAAAAATTTCTAAAGTAACACTAAATAGCGAATCGTCTGTTAAATGTCAAACCGGTTTAGCAGGCAATGGGTCAACAAATCTCGTGTCTGTTTGCTGGTAACGTTAGATAAATTGATTGATAAAGAGGCCGACGCAGTTTTGCGCAAAATTTAATAGAAACTATTCCATCCGGATGATATCTTGTGCCGTCTTGGTGATCGCGCATGATTGCTGAATGATTTATGTTTGATAAGCAGTAAATAGAAAATAAACTAGATTGTATTCGAAGATTATAATCAGTGAGAGGATTAGAATGTCTTGAAAATAATGTAGACGCATTTACTTATTTAAAATGGTGATTTTAAATAATAAATATTGTTTAATTTAGTTGTTATACATTTTTAGCAAGAAAATTGAATCAAAAGCCTGTTTTATGTTAAGCCTATTATTTGTCGTAATTATTCAAAAATTACCTTAACATAAACTATGTCTTCATCATTGATAAATACACAGGGAACAGGTGCTGTGTTGTCAACAGCTCACAATATAATTATCAGGAAAAAATAAGATAAAATTGTCAGTACTCTACACATATGTCTATCATGAGACGACAAGTTTAGACGTTTCATAAATGTTACGTTTCTTAATCACTCGTGAGTCGTAACTATATATTATCAACCGAACACGCTATCGGGTAACCAGTCTTAGATTTAACGTGATCATTTGTAAGCGAAGTAATATGTTGGAACAATCTACAGCTCTCATCTACGTTGTTATTAAGTTGAGCGACCGGCTAGCCTGTATGTCGCCGGCCTTGCGAGTGGAAGGCCGCGAAAGTCACTCATTCCAATTTATCCTATTGATTATTTATTTGATTTTTTGTTGAGATAAGATATAAGAAACTACGTAGCGTGTTCTAAGTAAATATAAGATTACATTGATCTGGAACTTTGCATTGTATCGTATATTTGCAACTTATTGGCAACAATATATTTTTTAATCATTTAAAAGGTAGTTGTATAATACTAGGTATAAAATTTTATAACTAATTACAGAGAAGTTTGGAAAATAACAACTTGATTTTATTGTTGTGTTTTTATTTCATTTTCCGTAACGTATTACAGTATTATGATTTCATAAGAAAAAGATTGTTCTGTAAAGTCTTCTGAAGTTTACATTATATTGTATTCTATTGTGTTCATTTCTGTTTTGATATAACGGCTATTTTTTAATGTTTAAAATGAAGTAGGTCCGTGAGTGTCGATATTAAACAAAACCACTTGGTTGTCGCTCCCGGTCAAGTGGCGGTGAAGTGGTTCGGCATTACGGATCACTTGTTAGTCCTTATCATTTAAAAATAAACGCTATAATCGGACATGTTTACTTTTTTTTCTTTGTTCGCGCGTTTGTTATCTTTTAATATACTTTTTATTTGATTTACATTTTCTAAACTGTTCTGAATAAAGGTAAATCTTATAAGGAGCAATTCCTATAAATTTAACTTATAAATCTAATATTACCTATAAACATTACCTAAAAATATAGCAATAATCGATAATAATTAATTGATGTTATTTTATTACATTTAATTCTAAAACTAAATTTTTAAATTTATTATTTTTATTTTTTATTGAGATTTCGATTCCGATCAAAAGTTTTCAATACAATTAAGCCTGCGCTTATATTTTTTTCCTATAATTTGGAACAGTTATCTCGATTGCTTTTTCTTTTTCACATTATGTCGTAACTAAGTATTCGTTATCTCACCTCGGATCATATAAACTTGTTTCTGAACACCGTATATTACCATAAAGAACATTATAAGCATGCTGGAGCTGGTAATAATTTGTTTTTTTTTTCGCGGAATAATTTAGACAGCTTTTATTAAATTCCGTTTAAAACGATTGGTCGCACATATCTTTAGATAACTAACTAAAAATCAAAACTCTTCTTTCACATAAAATGGAACCGCCTGTACTTTTTCCTGTTAATTTTATTGAAAAGCTACACAATTACAAAAATCTGAACCAATTTTGACGATAAATCTAATTATGACTCAATCAAAGTCTCTTTGGTATAGAGTAAGTGTATCATGGAACAATTTAAATTGTAAGCATTATAATTCAAATATATCCATAAGTAGATATAAAGAGTTATATAATTTTTCATGAAACAATGTTACGATGAATTGAAACTAATTACAAGTTCAGTGTTGGATTCGTGGGCGGGTGGGTGGCTGTCGTATAAATCAATTAACCGATCATAAGTTGCGAAACTTAGCGCTCTCTACAAATGGTGCTAAATCAAGTTTCACTTCTACCATCTCTCAGTATCTCGGATGCATGCAGCATAATCGAAAGTGTCACCAGCGAAAAGTTGTATCTGCGTGAAACCGTTTAAAGCAATTGTAAGGCTTAAAAACTATTCGTTTAATACGTTTTTTGTAGCACTTTCGCTTTTAACAATGCTCCCGACACCCTTTTCATATTGTTAAATTAAGAAGTAAACTATAATACGCTCAATGAAAACTTTTATTATTCTTATTGTTCGGATTTTGGATTGTTAGCTTAAAATCGTCAGACCGAAACCGATTGAAGTGATTTCGCTACAAAAAACACGAATTAAAAGTTCATTGTAATTTTAACGTTTATTACGTAAAGCTTGTAGAATATTTTTAGATTAGCCTCCGTATTTAAATGCGACAAAAAATTAGAAAAGATATATATCTACCATAAATTTCAGGATTTGACTGGTGCTCGTAGATATAAATAACAAAATTTGTAAATAACTCAGGGATCATTTTAGTGAATCGAAGTAAATTATCCTTTTTAGAGTACCGTAGTCACAGTTCTGTAAACTGGTTAAAAAACTGTCCTATATCTTGGGCTAGTTCGTTTAAAATTTTTGTGGGTGTGGGAAGATCACTTCTTCAAGGTTTCGTAAATGGATCATTCGATCCAACCTTACGCTTTAAAGTCCTATTTTTTCTTAGTGCTATACAGTATTTCTTCTGCTTCTACGGACTATATCACATAAATGTAGAAAAATCATGATATTAGTATATATTATATAACGGATTGAAAAGGAAAATGATTACGCCTGTCTTTTATATGTAACCATTAATAGTCGATCAGTAAAAAGTTCTTTCTTGCAGTTTTCATTGAAAATTATAAGGATAAACATGTTAGTTGTTAACTTGTTAAGAAACAATTAACAAATTATGTTTTACAACCAAATTTTTTATTTATTATTACGGAACTCTACATTCGTATCCCCCGGATGCACTTGTCTAGTTTATTCATATTATCTACACAAATATTATAAAGAGGAAAGACTTGATTGTTTGTTTGTTTGTTTGTTTGAATATTGAAGTTTTACTATCTTCGACGAACATAGGCTATATTATTTTTTCAAAAAAGTTAGGAATACCCTTGTGAAGCCAATCAGTCATATCAGTCAGGGCAGTCTGCTAGTTTATTATAATTTTACGACGTACGCAGTCATATTTTTTATCGTAACAATATCATCAAAATGTTATCAAGATTGCGTGCGTTAGCACGACTGCGAGGTATCAAAAAAACGCCGACGCGACGTATGTATGTTAGGAAAATTCTATTATCAAACAAAGGTTGAAGATGTTTGTTGGATGCGAGTAAAAAATATTATTTTGGCGTTAGTAGTAGCTGCCGTAATTAATTTTATAGATTTTTATAGTATTATATACAATTTAAAATCATATTTTAAGAAATGTACGTTTGAAAGGTCCCGACATTTAAAACATAAACTGTGGTAATGGATTTATATTTCAAAAATAAAATTTAATATGAAGGCAAGAATATAGAGTCGTAATTTTGCAAATTAGAAAAAAAAACTATGTTTCCGCGTTTACATAATATAAAATACTTGTACGCATTCAGGAAATCATTAAAGACTTAAAAAAATATATTTATGAGAAATATTTTAAAAATTTGCTTTATATTCTACTCGTATCAAAATTATATGCACATGAAGATAGAAATCGTAGCTACCTACTAGTTTTTTTAGACAATAAAAATATATTCATTAGGCGCTGAATAATATTAAGTACTTATTATGAAGGTGTTGTGACGTTTTAATTAGTAGCTCGTAAAACTGTTAATAAATAAAAGTAAGAATTCAAAGCTGTAGACAAAATGATACTGTTTTATTTTATTTTGAGAGTGAACCGGCGCGGACCGCACGCACGCACGGAGATATAACCGTAGGGCCGGTTTAGAATTGTTGGTATTTTTGTAGCAATTGGCATCTTTAAAAGATTAATGGCTAGCATGAACATAACTCAGAGAGGTGCTACAATAAATGGAAGATCGCAATTTATATAAATTAGTACTCTACCCACATTATATGTGATTAAAACATCGTTTTGTACAGTGTGTATGTGTAGAATTTTTATTTATAAGAACAACTAACATTAATAATTTAAAAATAATGCTCAACTTTATACGACTCCGTCACGTCACGTATCGCTACAAAGACAACTTTTTGAATAGCATCCTTTAAAACAAGATACAACCCAAATACTTTTCAAGGTGTTAAGTTAGAAGGTGACTCACGAGTCCATCGCAGGCGGATATGGCTATTTTGGAGTTTGGCTGGTTCCTGACGGAGCCGGTGTAGTGGCAGGACGTGGCGGAGAGCTGCGGCCGGTCGCGCGTGCGCCCGCGCAGCCCGTGCCGCTCGATCACTAGCGCCGGCGTTATAAACGTCACTGAGGGCCTGTTGAATAAAACATACCGTGTTACAGATAGAATAGATAGTGTTGCTGTTTTGAATATCAATATGTATATTAATTTGGTGTCTTATCAATATATTTGAAACTTAAGTTAATGTCATTACTTTGTTTTAATGACATTTATTTGTTTATTTTAAGTTACTAACATAAAGTTTAGAAACAACTTCTCCGTTTTGAGTTTTTTTTTTGCGGTTTAAAGCCTGTTAACGGTTATTCAAATAAAATTTTAAATATCGAATAAGATTTATTTTATTTATGGAAAATAAAATTCATCTAATAAGATGTAAGGTCTACTGAACATCCACAATCTAATAAGAAGCAAAATACTATAGACTCTACTTACTAATAAAATATAATTTGATAACGTTCTGCACTAAGCAATTTCAAAATTTATATGAAGTATAAAAGATGTCTCAGATAAGAAACGAGGAAGTTTCAAGTTGAACGCTTGCAAGTGTAAAATTCCAGCGCGCGCTACACAATGGAAACATGTACCGTAAATACAACGAGAGAATGCTATAGTGACAACACAATAAAGTGGTATTTATTATAAACTGCAAGCGTTGCAATACTGGTTCTTGGCGTTAATATCTACACCTAGACCTAGATGTACCTAAATAATATAGGAACGTATAATTATAGCGAGTTACTGTTTTATTTTTTGCATTAATTACATTCTATAATGCATTTATCGTTAAAAAGTAAACGATGTATAAGATTCATTGGGTGGATAGACATAAAAGTATTTTTATCGGTCATAAAATCTAAATTGGAACATTCAGCATATAGAACGTTGAACATGGTAGAACCGTGTTTTAACGAGCATTTGCTTAGTAATCATATTGAACAAATAATAATATTAATTATAATTATATAACTAATATTAATTCAATAAATTATAACAATAATGCATTTTCAAATATAATACATTATTATTATAATTCGAGACGTTAAAGTACCTGCCTACATTCATAAAGAATTCGCAATTATTTGCTAATTAATTTTTTAGGTGAATATTTTATTATCGTAGTATTCTAAATTGAAAGTTCCGTTCAGTTTTTAAAGTGAAGCATGCATTGAATATTTGCTTAATAGCCGCAATATAAAATTTTATTACTTAAATAAAAGCCCGTTTGATTAATTGCTATTTTAACGGTTATATTATTTTCAATATCCGAGATTTTTATAATTACTTATGATTAAGCGGAACAAATTTAAAAGCACTACTTTTATTCATTCTTTTATAAATTACACCTTCATCACGTCGAAGTTTAGAGCTATCATCTATCTATTTACCTACTATCTACAGGCTTTCATCAATTTAATCAATACAATATCTTAAAATATTTTTCTTAATTTCAATCTGTAAATAATATTTAATGTCGTTTAAAGTTTTAATTTGCCAGACATGCTAAGCTTCGACGAGCTTTGCTGCAAAAGGTTAGCGGAGAGCAATAAATTGCACTTTTAAGCGCATATCGGCTAAGGCATCTGTCCACGATGGCGACGACCATAAAAAGTAGATTTCGAGTTAACATACAGTCAAGATTTATCGAGTAAGTATTGCCTCGGCCAGCTTTAGATATCGGACAGAAAACTTGGTATGCAACGATTTATTAACCGAGACAGAAAAGGTGAAGATAACATTACAACTTCATTTCCAGCAGTAACTCGGACCGAACGAACACTGATAGATGATAAAACGTTAGCGGAAATCTTATGCAAATAAATACCACTTTACTTAATGTAGATAAAGTTAACAGTTAATAAATTAGAATTCGCATCGCATACTAAGTTTGTCTCTTAATGTTCTTTGAATACACAGCCTTGGGGAAGTTGAGCTGTCGATCGGCAAGTAAACAGCTTGAGTGGCGACTGAACAAACAGATAAGATTCATTACAGCAATTAGTAGGAGCAAATATGGTCGCCCCACATACGCGTCTGTGACGACTGCGGTGCTCACACAGATGTCCGCCTCGACGCGACGCTGCCGCAGCGCGCTGTGCTCACAATACAATTAGTCGCCAACGATTGACACTTCGATGACAGCTACTCGTTTCTAATCCTTTCATCTGATATTATGAACTAACGCTCTTCAAAATATACAATACATTGATATGATAAATATTTATGGTAGGCGTCCAGTTTTACAGCTCTCCATTATGAAGTTCTAAGAATCCGAAGCTTTGTTGTGGGTTGTAAAAAGAGCATTATTTTTATAGATATCATTTTTATTATCACATGTGAGTCTTTATACAGTAATACAAAATTATTTGCTTATCATATTTGTGAATTATTTTTTTATTCTTTTAAATTTCGAATGGGTAACATGTTCAATAACACTCCCTAGCTG
Organism: Junonia neildi neildi; assembly: GCA_018234505.1. NCBI lineage: Eukaryota > Metazoa > Arthropoda > Insecta > Lepidoptera > Nymphalidae > Junonia > Junonia neildi. The sequence continues at coordinate 8,993 of DVVJ01001930.1, forward strand.
TGTCTGACTGTGCCACATGCCACATTAAATAAAATCACATTTAGTATATTGTTATTAAATATTTGACTTTTGGGGCATTTATTAGTTAAACTGTTTAAAGTCATAAAGTAAGCAAATTATTTAAAACTATAAAGTTCGCACAATGACTGGATTGTTAAATACCTTGCCATGTTCGTTCACTATGGACAGCGTATTAAAATAAGTAGAAATAAATCCTGTAGGCGCAGCGGTTTCGAAACCCTGCGGAGCGAATCCTTTATTTTATTAGTTTTTTACGGGGCCTTCGCACTTGAACCTTGTCATATAGTTAAATTGAAAGTAAAGTGTTTCTGACAGCCATGATTCATTTTAAATACCATTCGCAATGTCACATAAAAGTCGAATGAATTAGAAATTGTTGTAGGCTTAAAATTCTTCTATAATATCAATTTTAATGAATGATTTTAATAATATTGGCAAGTTTTCCCTAGAGCTCAAATTCCTAAAAAACATAGGTACATATATGAGTGACATTATTTTTTCTTGTACCTTAAAGTTTGCACAGCCGTCTATCGTCACTTCTATTAAAACCACATTAGTAATGTAGTGTAGGTATAACGAGAAACCGAGGCCGCTGAAATAGTAAATATGTCAATTGTTAAAGCTATTTTGATGTTAAGAAATATCTCATGAAATATGATCGTACATTTTAATGTAATATAATTTTGTGACTGAAAATTATGACTGAAATAAACCAATTATGTTACGAAAATAGATAAATTATTTAACAAACCTATTGTAATTATTTAAAATATATTATTTGGAATTAGCGAGTTATTAAGAATTATTAATGTGACTTTATACTGTTAGGTGTCGTTTCTACATTCATAATAATTATGAAGTAGGTAAAGAATAAGATTAATCAGTGCTTATATGGCATGACTAAAAGTCATACAAACAAAAATTAAATGGAAGAATAAGATAAATGAATAGAAAATGGTTATGTGACTTATTTCGAGCCTAGCCGCAGCTTGGCATAAATAACCTGTCTGGCGCAGGCGCGTTGTACCCGACCAGTGTTACCAATGCGAAAATTTATTATCGATGGCGCCAATTTAACTACCATTAGCTTTACAACGATTAATGCTTTCCAGAATTCCCGAGTCACATTCCTTTTTTAAAAATCAAACAAAAAATTCTTATATTAATGGTTAACGCCTCCATTCCTGCTACGTAAGTTTTATGCTATTAAAGTAATTATCATATTATACGAGTCTCTCTGCTCATGGCATCGTTTTGTTTAAGATGTGTAGAAGAAAACATGTAAGAAAACAAGCAGAGAAATATAATCTCTTTTATATCTATTCATAATATGTGTAGGTATAGCTGTATACCTACGTATAATGTCTAAGTACATTGTACACTAATAAGGTGGGTGGACCATGGAAGGCCAATCTAACGAATAAACGGTTTTTATTCGTTCATTTATTGAATAATTAAAA
>DVVJ01001931.1:0-10473 GCA_018234505.1 Junonia neildi neildi
ACCAACAATAAAAAATATACAGAATATACATTATTTACAACTAAATACACCGGTGAAACAATGGCTTTTAAGCCATTTCTTCCAGACAACCTTATGTTGGAAGAATAACATGTCTGAAAGGCGGCAATAAGATGGTGCAATAATAAGTTTTATTAATAAGTATGTAATAATAAATACAACCTTATAGATTCTACTATATCAATAACGATTTTCATTTAATATGAAATCATGACTCATTAAACACTCACTCCAACAAGTAATAAGAATAACAATTGCATTCAATATTTGTATTTTCTTTAAGATAATTTTATATTATAATAATCATATTGCCCTCAAAATTTGTATGCAAAATAATTAACTACCTGCTTATTATTAAAATAACAATTATGAAATTAAAAACCAAATGAGGGTATCTATTAAAATAATTAATTACCACAATTCTAGTTATTTTTTTACTGTTAACTACCGGTTGATGCATTATTTGACTTTATAATTAGAGTAAGTAGTTAAACATCCATAAAATTATCTACACTTTTACTGTAAATTATCTACACTTTTAATGTTAATATAAAAAAATTAACATACCTTTATCACTTGATTTGTTTGATCCAGAGGCATTGCTCGATAAGCTGGAATCATCAGAGTCATAGCCAAAAGCAGTGTTCTCAGTCTTATTGGCCTGGCGCTCCTTGCGGGGCTGCCATCGCCGTGGCGTGCCGTGACCAGGCGAGCCGCCGCCTCTCGATCCCAGCCCGCCCATAACTTGCAGCACCTCAAGTGGGTACTGCCGCGGTGTCTGCCTCTCTACGTGCCCCGGTACCATGTACACCCCCGGCCCTTCGAACCCACCATTCCCATGGTATACTACGGGCGCACCTTCATTCATACTGTATCGACGTCTGCCGGCAAAATAGAACCGATTAATACGATAAACCACCAAAATCCACCAGGGAATCATATGATTCTTTCAGTACCAACCTTTGCTCCGACTGCTTAAATTGATGACGTCTTATATCCTCAGTCGGTTATTGTATCATTATACACGTAATTTTTTATTGCGACGTCGAAATTTGATTTTCTTCTTATTTACTACACCACCGAAATTCGAGACGATCCGTCAAACGTCTTTTCCTTGATATGTCGATGGCTGATGTCGCTAATAATATCGAATATCGTTCAACGTGCTTGCCGCTGGGCTTCTACCTTGCGAAACAGATCGACCTTTTATTATTTCGACGCCGGTTATAATAAATCTACCCACGAATTCGAACGTAAATCTATAAATTAATGAAAAAATCCGCCATGACTTAAGGAAGCAAAACTAGCGACATCTGACACTCGTTAGTGAAGTCTACACGTGATAAAATTTTTTTAAATTCAAATACTGAGTTTTACATGTTCGATTATCTGCCAGCAATTTTATTTGATAATTGAAATCATCTTGATTTTTCAAAACAAGAATAAAACTAACATTTAAATACACATTGAAAACGAAAAACGTAAAATAACAAAAATTATATCTAGATATTAAACATATTCCTCAGCAAAAAAAAACTTGATTAAAGTATCCGATCGTTTATCACATGATAGTTCTTTTTCATATCTTGCAACTTTGACAGAGTGTATTGACATCATATGTCAAAAGATTTTGTCAAATCAGTCTCAAAAATACTAAACTATTATTTTGTAAATTGTGTTGTAATAATTTATAAAAAATGTTTTTTGCCGATACAATAGAATCTATAAGTCTGAAGTTTGTTTGAAATTCAATGGGTTAAATCAGACACGGAGAGTGATGACGTCGAAAGAAGACTATGTAACCTTAAAAGTGCAAAAAGTATATAGAAACAAACATTTTCTTTTTATTGCATTGTCGCTACCCGTAGTGTTTTGATATGTCTCATTTCGGTGACTTCATGGACGGTGTTCCCGTTAAGATATCAGAAAAATATAAAAGACCGCCGCGAATCGAATTGCCTTATAGTGTTACGGAGTGTCCCTTACGAGCGCAAAGTGTTGTGAACGCTGTCAAATATTGCTCTACATTCGAACGAAATGTACTTTCTAAACTTAAGGAACTTAAGAGTGCGAAAGAAACGAAAAAAAATGAGAGGCGCCACCGCTTGCAGTTGCTAGAAGAAGCAAAACAAAAGAAATTAGATGCGATAGCTGCTGCCGAGGCTGAGGAGAAGTTGAAGCAACTGAGCGTGTCCGAAGTTTCCTATCCGAGTACTGATGAGATAAGTGCACTGTCACCAGATGAGAAACCAGAAAAGAGCTGTGATAATCCTCCACAAGACAATAGCCCTGAAGCCGATAAAACCATCAACACAGACATTGAATACCCTCACACTTCTTCACAGGAGTCTCAGCTGAACATCCTCCAGCCCATACAAGTGCAGTCCAACTACCAACAAAATAGTTTACTTGATGACCCTGACCCACTACAAGAATTTAAAATGCAGACGAGAATGCAAAAAATCCCACAATACAGTCATAACATTGATACTCTCACATACAAAGATTTTGAAAATGATACATCTAGCCCCTTTGATAATGTGGAACTTAAAACTATAAACGATATGGAGCTGTTAGCGCAGGTGCTGCAGAGTCAGAGAGAGTCTGCAGTCAGTTGTCAAGCTCAAGCGTATAATCAGGAACAAGTTTACCCCGGTTACGCAAATTGTGCAACACAGGCACAAATAGAAGGCGTGACTTACTTGCCAAATGCATATGTAGAGCAGCAAATTCAAGGTCCTAATGTGATATATTCTTCCCCACAACATTATCCTGTTTCTAACGGTTATTACGTTCAAGCGGATACTATCTGTGATAATACAGTACCCATGGAAAATGTATACATGCCCAATTACCAGTATTATGTACCTGCACAGCCATATCCAGGGCCTTATTATGGCACCCAATTGCCGACATGTTCAGCGGAATTGCCAATAGCCAATGGTTCAACATTTATACCTCAGCCTTACTATTATTCGTATCCACAAGGAACTATGCCATATGTGGCCTCTCAGTTAAATGCTACAGTAGTTCCTGAAGTCAAAAACCAGGAGGCTAATGTAACGCAGAACACAGTAAAGTCTCGATCGAGAAGTGTTCCGGATATAGTCAAAGAACTGAATGATGAGTTGGCGTCAGCGCGTCAAAGAAATGAACGTTCCTATAATGCAAGCCCTGCTCCCGTCAACATTCCGAGATCCTCGTCAAGCAGTGATAAGAAGGAGGAAAGGAGGAAACGGAAAGTAGAAAAATTACCGAATCCATATGAAAAATTGCCACCCAACCTGCAAAATATATGCCAAAAGATACATGGTATGGGCTTTCCGCTTGATAGGGTTGCTAGAGTATGTAGTATGGTCGGTGAAAATGATAAAAAGGTAATATTTCTAATCTAAAAACATTTTGCTTTTTTGTTTATTCTTGTATTTAGTATTCGTATTATACATTACAAGGTTATCTTAAATAAATATTTGATAAATACAATACACATTCTTATCAATGCCAAATGTTCAAAACTTTGTTGTAATTAATTTCAATTTTATAAGAAAAATTGATTTTAGTAACTTCTTTGTTTAATGATCTCAAGACTAGTAACATTTTTATCATTAAATCACAATGATTTATTTCATAGGTGTTACCTCTATATAGTTGTAGTAACAAGTTTTCAAGAAACTCGTCGTACAAGCCATAAAAGTAAAATACCTACATATTAGTCGAACTGGAGACATTGAATACTAAATCTACAAATTAAATTAGACATTTGGCTAACTAATTTGGCATTTAAAACTTGTATGGTTTTAATATAAAAGAACTCTTTTGGTCTTTGCTATCATTTCAATTCATGTAGATTTTGTTTTGTTAAAATGAGTAAAAGTTACTTATTGGTCATTTGAAAACAATTTTTGTTACGGTTGTAAGGTACCCTATATTCATTTCTATACCTCTGACAATGTTTATGCAAAATTTCGGGATGTCTTCATGAGTAGTTTTCCTATATTATTGGCAAAAAAAATTGTGCTCATAGTGAACAACTAAAACCCATAATTTTTTTTTATTGACTCTAGTACCTAGTGTAGATGTAAATGTGTCGTAAGCAAAGAAACAAATTTACATTGAGATTTACTATATCAAAAATTGGAGTTTGATATTAACTTTATATTTCAACATTACAGGTGATCGAATGCCTCCTGATTTTGGGCGAATTGATAGATCTCGGATTTTCTGAAGCGAGAGCATCCGCAGCATTGGTCAAGCATGAATTCAACAGGGACAAGGCACTCGACGAACTTGTTTCTTAACACTCAAGACATAAGGTTCATTTTAAAACGACAGATCTATATTGAGGTGAAAGATTTTATAATATATGTAAAATGAGATTATAAATATGTATAAATAGATATGTATTTTATGAAGTAAATTTTTGGTTCCCTATTTGTAAGGAAAACATTGAAACATTCTGCTTTATGTAGATTTTACGTAAATCTCTTGGGATTGTGTGCATTTATTGTAAATTTTGAGAATGTGGAGTTATTTCAGTCTTGGTGGGTAACAACATTGCAAAAATTTAAAGCCACTTACAGACTGCGAGCTCGAGTACGCGAAGTCTGTTGTTTTTCGTACATGCTTACAATATGTATTTGAAGAGCATGTATTTGCTGAATGAGACTGAAGGCACGTGGATTAAATTTGTAGGAATGAACGCGTAACTAAGAACGCGCAGTGTGTTCATGGCTTAAGAATATTAGGTGTATTAAATAATTCAATCTGATCTAACCATTGAAGTGTTCGTAAATATAACATGGATCACATAAAGGTTAAAACTGTTATAAATTTCGATAATGGCAATATAATATATGAGTGAATTTAAATTAGGTATGTAAGTGATATTCCATTTCAATAGAATTTGTAGAATTGATTGAATAAGTGAAAATTATTAAAAATCATTTAATTGCTGTTTATTTTTTTTACTTCTTTTTTTACAAATTCTATTGAAACGGATTGTATATAATATTAAAAATAAATTTTAAAGTCGCCTTACATATAATTGGTAGTTAAAATATGTCGTTAGCGAATTTATAACTGTATAAGAAAGTTAAAAAAAAAATAGAGCCTACGGTCGCAAATTCAGAGCCAAGTGTTAATGTCGCGTTTACACAGGACAAGACAATACACTGAGACAATATTGTTTTAAAGACTGAATACTTTCTGTCAAGACAGTGGTGTGAATTAACTGATAAAATCAATAGTGTGATGATTGTTAAAGACAATGATTTAGTCTTAAAGTTAAATTAAATTAAATTACCTGTTGTGTCAAATAGATGGTCTTTCTATCTATACTTTTCTCCCTACATTTACAGTGCATACTTTCAGTAGCTGTGTGTAACCACAGATAAAATATAAAATAAGTATAAAAACGCAGGACATACTGTATTGATTTGTTTATATTGTTTTTGTTGACCTTGTGCTCTGAATTTGAAACCATTTGGAAGCACTGCCAAAAAAAGCTAAATAGGTAGTGTAGAAAAATGCGCTTTAACAAAAATGAACACGCATGTTTACAGATATATTGTGATCTGAATTTATTGCAATTAAAATAACTCAAAATTAAAATGATAACTAACATACATTTATAAATTATTATCCTTATCTGAAGAAAAAATAAGAAAATGCTGGTCATATTTCATTTGTCGCCATCTTTTTATGGTTTGAGTTTTTTTGTCTGTGTTTACCTTATTTTGAAGAGAAAAATCATAAAATTAATTGTGACTGAAATTTAAATTCACCATAATTAAGTACTGATGCGCTGTTAAATATTAGAGATAATTAGGATAACAGATTATGAATAAATACTTTATTTTGTGCAATTTTAGAATTAAATTGTTCCTGCACCATTTTGCCACAGCACGTTATTTGCTTTTTCGCTGATATTTGTTTCTTAGTTCTATGAATGCAAGTTTAGTCCGTGAAGCTTCGAAAGAAAATTATATTTTTAAAATTCATGTAAAAAATATTATTATTACATGAAAAATGCAAGATTCACATTATGAAACTAGTCTTGAAAAATAAATTTATTATTATTAATCATTGTCGTTTACACGTCAAATTTTTGAATTAAATGAACATTAAAAATAATTTTCACGTCACTAGTTTCGAAATGTTTTCAATGAATGAATAAATGTTGATAACTGCTTTTTCCTTGCTTGGTTAGAATAAAAATTTTTTCATTCATACTTCACAAATATTGTTTAAACTGCTTGAGTATAAAAAAAATCTTTCGAAGCTGTCGTATCATGTTATTGCATGTTATTGAACTATCTAAATTGTATATAAGGTGAGTTTCTGTCATCGTTTAATTTAATCGTCCATTAAAATTATGCTTATTAGCATTATAACTGTATAGTTATGTATTTATAAGATCTTTTAATATGTAAAGAAATTATTAGAACATTATATAGTAAAGTTTATACGTGTATAGTGCGCCTTATTAATGAAAACATCTGTTCATCTCTTTCTTTTAATCAATTGTGTAAGTATGAGCGAGATAGACGGATGTCGCGTTGTTTTTATTAATAAGACGTCCGGTGATGTTGATTGTTCCAAGTATTTTTTTTTGCTATAAACATGCATTTGTGCTTAAAAGTCAATCGACTGCAGATGTCGCTGTCGGTCAAGACAATAGAGGCATTGTGTTAAGGATTTCGACACGACATGACTTGATATTTACTCGATACAATCAAAGGCAATGACATCTCAAATTGACATTTTCTACTTTAAATATAGCGTCAAATAGTGCATCCGGTGTCCATTCAAGATGTCGTTAAAACTAGTACATACATTGAAAGAATAACACAAAAAATATCGAAAAGTATCAAGATTCGTACGAAGAGTTAGCTGTATTTTAGTTTATACTTCAGAACACACCCGTCGTGTCGTAATTTTTAATATCTACGGTTGATAATATTGTCGATTTCATATTATTTTATGTTAGTACAAAATTATATTTTATCGTTTAAAGTTTCATTTATTACCTATTGTTATTGTGATAAGACTATATTTACTGCACCAATTATTATTTGAGGTTATAAAATATCGATTTTACAAAGACACTGCGTTCGCGCATTCTTTTTATCTTTCTTTGTGATTCCTAAATCGTCAAGTATGAAATGACGTATATGATAAGGAATTGTCACTAATATATATTTTTACTTATGAGTAATCTTTTTTTTTATATTCAAATACGTAATTGTACTTATCATAATGTAAAATCAGACCAATTTTATGTATTCTGCATTTGTCTAGGTATGGCCATACTTTTTAAAAGTCGTAAGCAAAAAAGAAAAAGAAATCAAGTGCAAATTTTGATTGCAATTTGTTTTGTTTACGACAATGTAAAAATTATAGTAGGTATGCATTAATGCAGGTATAATAATATATAGATATTCACGGCACTTTGTTAATAAACGTAAAACAAAAACGTTTAATATTTGAAATAGTCTGAAAAAATTCAAATTTAACGTTTTATGTAAGTTTTATCGCAAAGGACAATACATTTTGTTTTTATGGCTTAAAATGGCACCTTTGCATATGTTTTGTTTAATTTATTTTAGTGTAGGGAACTGATAGTGATTTTTCCGTGATGCTTGGGCGTAGGGCGTGATTTTATAATGTATGGCTTCACATAAATGAAAATTATATGAATAATAAAAAAATATTTTCATTAACGTGTTTTTTTGTCTTCCTTATATTGAACCATAAACCATACCGTTTGTAGTTTTCGTTAATTACAATGTAAAATGTAAATTATATTGTAACAAACGATTTATTTTTGGGTAAAAGTTATACCTATTTTTTTATATCTTCATAATGACTATCATAGATTTCTGTGTTTAGAATAAATGTAGCTTTTTTTAATCTTTAATTATTTATAGAGGGTTTTTTCGAAATGAATATGCCACCCTCATGTACCTACAAAAGTATTTTATTTAAGTAATTTTATAAATAACTGGGTAATCGATTATGACACAATTTATCTATATGTATGGGACCAATTTAAAAACCTAGTATCGACCAAAAACGAACCATTGAAATCAGTTCACAAATGACGAAGATATGGTCGGACAAACAAACAAAAAACCCATACAGTTGTATTGAGAAACTTTATTGGTAGGTACATTCCGTACATCAAAGACAGAAGCTGCATTAGGCTTTGTTTGTGAAACAAGTGCAAGTTCATCGCATATCATTTTTTACTTTGTTTTTTAACCATGTGAAATGCGTAACGATCCCACACTCGTTTTTTGTTTTTTGTGATTGCTTTTTTTTTAATTTTAACATCTCGTATGCTAATGACTGAAGGAGATGGCTTATAAGAATGTAGCGATATATTTATAGGGCCCAAACACATACATGACCTTACTTGATCGAACAATATTTTGTGACTTTGTATGTTTGTAATGTTTATTCAATTATGACTCAACAGATTTGAGAACAATTCGGAATAGAGATAGAATGTGAACCTACACAATGTACAAAAAAAATATGACTATTACACTAAAGACTAAAGTGTTAAAATTGGTCCATAAATGGTGAAAATATAGGCAGACATACATATATACAAAATACAGCAGGTGAATTGAGAATATCCCACTAAAACCCAGCGGTACCCATATCGTCTTCGTTGGGCGCCATGGGATCGCTTGCGCACGCTACCACGACGCTCCGATGATTTGAGAACATCCCCCTTTTTTGAGGTCGATTAACAAATCGATATTAACGTATGTGATGAAAATGTTTTATTTGTTGATGCAGTCTCTTGTCAAAATTGCAAAAAATGGTAAGTACCGACACGCCGACAGTGCAATAAAAGTAAAGTTTCGGTGTTTTCCTATCATAACAGACCCTTCTAAAGTTACATACTTAATGAAGTTTAGTGGACGGTCCAAATGTGACCGGATCCTAACAACTCGACCGTTTCGTAGGGTTGCTACTGTTATTTTAACCGCCTTCAAAGAAGAGATAGTTTAGCGAAATATTTTTTTCATTGTCACCGATCGAAACTCGTATCTATCTACTCGCATCCTACTGAAAATTGTCTATGGTTTTGGTAAAATCTCCATCACACAAACAAACATGCATAAATGTTTGTTTGTGTGATGGAGATTTTTCATACAAAATAGTGCTCCGATTTGGATGGGTTTTCATTATTATTTGATTTTAAAAAAATTTAGAGAAATTGCTGAATTAGAGAAATTTATCAATGTGTCCTTAATCCCTTGTTTATAACGCAATGCTACATTAACAATGACGTTTAATTTTTTATGTTTAAAAGGCTTCCTTACAGTTAAGTAGGTATACACCCCTACTTGCATCATACCATCTGTCAAACAAATGCTGACGATTCGGCGAGCCGGCAGTCGGCAGCGACCCACGTGTGTCATTTCTTTGATTTTTGTATCTGATGCAAATGCTAGGTAATTATTATTTAATAGCCCAAGATTCGGATAATTAAGTATCGATATTTAAACATTAAGAATATTTTAAGTACCTACAATAAATATTGAATTTTTTTTTATAATTACGATATCTTTAAAACCGTTACGTTATATGGTTAATAAGCAAATTTGAATGTTAAGAAAGGAATATTAATAATATTGCGTTCAGAAAACATTGTTTCCGTCAGGAAATATGTTTTCAACATTTTTGTAGCACACCATATTCTTGAGACGAGCTCTGTGAATGTGCAGTGGTGAAAGCATGAACTCTCAGTCTCTCATCAATGGTCGCGGGTTCAAATGCAGTCTAATAACACTAGTCATAGTGCTTAATTTAGGTACATTTAAGCTAATTTCATGCTTAGTCGTTAAGAAAATGATTGTGAGAGAAAAGCGTCTGTTGTTAAAAAGGAAAACTCGGAAATAATTTTAGTAAATTTTATAGAGATTAAAATTTATTTTTCTTTGGACAACAGCCAAATTATAATATTTTTTTATTCTAAGGTCAATGTCGATTTGGAGCGATAAAACCGTCACGTCAACTTCGCACTGTCGATGTCGTAACAAAATAATAAGAAAAATAATACGTAATAGGCTACTTTACTAAGTACCTATTCATTTGTAGGTTCGTAATTGTATTTGTCAACTACAATATATATTTTACTAGCCTTTGCCTACGGCTTTGCCTGTATGGAAGTTGTTTATCACTTTGGGTAACGAATTGCGTTCTGTTTCTCGAGAATAAATCATTTTTCCAGGAATAAATATCCTGTTTTTTAACCTGGGTTTCTAGCTTTAAAAAAACGTAACACAGCCTGTATATATCCCACTGCTGGGCATAGGCCTCTTCTCCTTTTAGGGAGAAGGTTATGGAGCTTAATCCACCGCGCTGCTCCACTGCGGATTGGTGGATATACATGTTTCAGAATTTTTTCCGGCACATGCAGGTTTCCTCACGATGTTT
>DVVJ01001932.1:0-10471 GCA_018234505.1 Junonia neildi neildi
ACATATTTAGAATCAGCTAATTCTTCTGTATCCAAATATGTATAAAAATATATATGTCAAAAAAATGGCGCTAGATGAAATAGTCTTGCAACTATCGAAACACTTTTATAATAAATTACCTTAATAGCAAAAAGCACGAGGAAAGACGTGACGAACGCCATACAGAATCCAATATTGAAAGCGAATTGAAAACCCATACTGCTGCCGCTAGCCATTACTTTCACCTAAAAATAAGGATAATTTATTACTTAAACAGATTATAAATTTTGACTAATATGTAAATTTTAAAAATATTAAGTCAATAGAAAATATTTTGATGCATTCTAATATTTTGCTTTTCGCTCGCCTTATAGGTATTGTGATTCAAAAACTAAGATAAGTAGGAAACCGAAAAGGGGCATCTTTTTTTTGAGAAAAGGATACATTTGTGTTTACAAGCAAGCATGTTGCTATACAAGTGTAAAGCAGGTTTTCACCAAGTTTTAATGGAATAGGACAGCGGGTGATTCACGACTAGCAGCGTGACAATCGGTGCGAGTGCTTGTAGTAACGTGATCTTAGTTGCTGTAGTTGCTGAACCACGCTGTAATACGCGTGGGGGTGAACGCATAGAGAGATAATACCGAGATCTTACCAGGTTCTCGATGGAGTACGGCAGCGGATGGTTGACAACTCGTAGGGTGGCGTTGGGCGCGAGTGCTCGCATTAATGCATTGTTGGCGAGCGCGAGTGACATCGCCGAGTCGTGGTAGCCGTAGTTGCTGAACCACGCTGTGATGCGAGTGGGGGCGAACGTCGCGCCCATTAGCGTTTCATAGCGCACGCGGGGGAGATCGGCCGCGCTCTGCAGGGTAAATGTTACCGTTAATAGATATATTTGAATGTGTGTTTTAAGATCAAAATTTGACTGTATAATTTTTCTTTTTGTAAGTTGCTAGAAAATAAGTTGCTAGCTGGTTGATATGAAATAAATAATTTTATTTACATATTTTTATGAATATTCTAAAAAAAAAAAATCTTCCGACAAATTGAGAACTTCCTCCTTTTTTGAAGTCGATTAAAAAGCACAAAATGAAAAAACGGAACTCTTATAAGATTCCTTTGTTGTCCGTCCGTCTGTCAAGACCTCATATTTTTATTATAAGCTAGCTTGTTTCTTTTTAAAATTACAATACAACAATAATAACTGATGAAGCTGAATGAAATAAGCTAAAATTACTTATTAGTTAAAGAAAATAAGAATTTTCAATTGATTTAATTTTTGCTTACATACCAATTTTAAATAGAATTTCGCTAAATCCATTCTTCCTATATCCGTTATCGTCATGGTCGGGTCCGAAGCGTTTTTAAAATAGTCTTTGTAAGCCATCATCGCTCTTCTTTCTATACTGTGTTCTGTCAAATTAGCCGATTCGGATAAAAGGGTCTCTGTTTTCCTAAAACCACTCTCCAAACTCAATTCTAACGGTGGTAATTGTGACATGAATTTCCAGGATCGAGCTATACATACTGATATTGTTATATTTATAATCGGTGTTATTATTTGTATGAACGCCGCCAGCTTATTTCTTATCGTATTGTATGCTAGCTTTAAGAACATGGCTTTAATGTGATTTTTCAGTAATTTCCACCCTCGCACTTTTTGTATTGGTTCATTATCCACTGAAAATATAAGGTTTGTATAAAATTACTCAAATTAAATGAAGCATAAATGCAGAAAATGTTTAAAAATCACTATACTTATGTTATTATGGTGTGTTTCCATGGGCACTACAGCAGCGTCGTTATATGAGTTTTGATGATTATGATTTTTTGCGGATCCAATATCATTGTCTTCTACGCCAGCTCTAATGAAAAATATATCAATATTTAAATCATTTATGATCAATCTAAAAACAAACTTATAAAACCATTGTAGGAATTACGACTTACTTCATGAATACCTCTTCTAAGCTAGTTACGGATAAACCGTAACTTGAAACCTTTAAATTTTCTTTTTCTTCTTCAAACTTTTTAAGCATATCTGGGAATTTACTGACTTGGTCATTCGGCAATATGTACGTCAATTCAGATCCTATAAACCCAAAGAAGAATTATTAGAATATTTAAATATTATTAAAATTGTAAATACTAAGGTTGTTAATAGACATATAAATATACAAAGGTTAATACAGTAGAACTCCGGTAATCCGACACATTATAGATCCAATGATAAGATTCTATATGTGTATCCTGAAGTACAAATCGTACTCCATAATGTATGTAGAATTGTAGATGTAATAAATTAAACTAAGCAATCAGAACCAAAACAACGCGTCGAGTACAATTGTGGCGGTGCGCCCAAATTATAGTATGTAAAAAAATCTCAAAAAAGTTGTTTTCCAGTAATAAATAAAATTGACCATGTCGTATTACAAGGGGTTCCGGTCTAGACAGGGGCCGGATTACCGGGGGTCTACTGTACATTACATGAGTCATAAAAATAGTGTTTACCGATATTAGTATTTTCCTTAACATCAGGCACATGTGACTTGAAGAAACGCGTGACGTCATCAACATTGCAATTATCCGATTTAACGATTGTCATCTTGTAGCCGATTCCGTAGTGTTTCTTTAAGAAATACGGGGTCCCGACACACTGCAGGCGGCCTCCAGACATGATCGCTATCCGATCGCCGAGTACATCGGCTTCGTCCATAAAGTGAGTCGTTAGGATCATTGTCCGTCCTGCGAAACAAGAGAATCGGTTTTATACAACAGATTAAAGATGTATAGGTACCCAATGAAATCAGATCAAATGCTTTTTATATTTTTATTCAAATTAAGAATTAATGTAAACTCTTTTTGAGCATCAAATGAATCTACCATGGTTTCGGAAAAGGATGCTTTAAAGAAATTAACACGAAAAAATATTTGCGAAACTATTTTTGTCAACAACATTATGATTGGTTAAAAAGTCAGGAAGCGATTGTCTTATTTCCACTGTATGTCTAAGTTTAAGTTTTTAATTTTATAATATGAATTGAACGTTAGAAGTTATAGGTTTATGTAAAATCGTTTTGTAAAGTTCTCTCTGCTTAACCTTATCCCATTTCACTTTGTGTGGTCTTTTTTTGTGGTGTGGAAAAATATTAAAAGACGAATTATTCGATATAGATAATAAATTTGGCGACAGGGTCGAGACCGGCCGTGGGCTCGTCCAACAGTACCGTGAAGCCAGTGTATGACATACCTCTCTTCTCCTTCTGCAGCAGGTCCCACAGCGACCTCCTGGCGGCGGGGTCGAGGCCGGACGTTGGTTCGTCCAGCAGTACCACGCGCGATGAGCCGCACATCGCCGCGCCCACTGACAGGCGACGCTTCTGACCGCCTGATAGGTGCTTCGATATCACGTCCCGCTGACGACAATAACACACGATTGAAACTATCGACTGATTCTATTCAAATGCTGTCAATCGATATTGGTTCAACTCGAGTTGGACACGATTTTTAAATCAAATGCAAAAAAAGGTTTTTTATACGATTTCCAAAAAGGGAATATTATTTGGTTAAAAAATAATTACAAAATTTATATTCTTTAACCTTACATTTAATCTCATTAATATAATAGAGCCTATTAAGATAAAATGTTAAGGTGAAAATCAGAAAATCAGAAAACTAACCTCTACCAAGACTTCGTACCTAAATTGGCAACAATTAGACAATATATCTTATTTAATCTTACCTTTTCCTGAAGTTCCAAAAGCTTCACAAAATGTTCGACTTCCTCATTTATCTTCGACTTGTGTACGCCTTTCAGCCTCGAATAGAACACGATATGTTCGGCGACCGTTAGGTCTGGGAAAAGAACGTTGTGCTGCGGACAGATGCCGATAGACTTGCGTGCCTGCTCCGTTTCCGTCACGATGTTATAGCCGTTGATAGTGGCTATGCCGGACGTTGGTGGAACCATACCTTAATTAAAAACATGCTGTGTTTGGAGTAAATCTATAAACGTTTTGGTTTATTAGGAATATTAGGAAAATTTATATTGACAATTCATTAACAACTTATTGAGAAACAAAATGACAAAATTTTATTTTACATTTATTTAATTCGGGTTGACGATAGGCTCATTGTCATCGCTAACAACCCCACAGAGGTGACCCAGTGGCGAGAACACACCGATTTAAACCGAAGGTCGCGGGTTCAAACCCTGGCTAGCACCCGCCGAATTCTCAATTGCTAATTTCATCTCGACTTTGGCGGTAAAGGAAAACATGGTGAGGAAACCTGGATGTGCCAAAAGAACTTCTGAGTCGTGTATATCTGTCAACCCACTGTGGAGCAGCGTGGTGTGGTTCTAATAGAAGAAAAGGCATATGCTTAGCAATGGAATATATACACTATACAGGCTGTTATTATACTTTTATTAACGATGACGGTGACTAAAAATTTCACTTAAGGACAACTTTATAAAGTCACTCAACTGAAATTATTATCGATGGAAACATCTAGACCGTGTATAACAAATAGTTATTGTTAACGTCTCTCATATTGCGTCACACGATTGACGGCCTAGTATTCTAGACCAAAGCTTTACACGTGTATTTTCAATATAATTGACTTCACAATAAATATACAATATCTTTACTAATATTATAAAGAGAAAAGATTTGATTGTTTGTTTAAATTGAATAGGCTCTTGACCGATTTGAAAAATTCTTTCACTGTTGGGTAACTACACTATCCCCGGTGGCTATATTAAATTTTCAAAAAAATATTATTACCCGTGAGAAGCCGGAGCGGTCTGTTAGTATATTATAAATACAAACTAAATTCTTTTATAAAAGAAGAGCATTCATATAAATGAGATGGTCTAGTGGTGCGAACACGTGGATCTTAACCAAAGGTCACGGGTTCAATCCTTGGCTAGCACCGCTGGATTTTCAAGTGCTAAATTTGTATTTAAATTCATCTCGAGCTCGGCGGTGAAGGAAAACATCGTGAGGAAACCTGCATATCCCGGAAGAAATTCTGACACATGTATATCCACCAATCCGCAGTGGAGTAGCGTGGTGGATTAAGCTCCATACCTTCCCCCTAATAGGAGAAAAGGCCTATGCCTAGCAGTGGGATATGTACAGGCTACGTTACGTTTTTTACGTTTATCTCATATATCATTTCAGATAATTACGTACAGCATGTTCCAAAAATTCGTCTAATTATCCTAAAAAGCAACTGTTCCAACATTGGGTGTATAAAATCGTCGGAAAGTCTGATAAAATTTAGGATTAATCCGGCTTCCGATGCCCCGATTAAAAATTCTACATGACACCTAAAAATGGTTGGCCATTTAAAAATCCGCGTGACCCCTTAATTACGACGGCTATCGTACCCTGATCTTTAATTACATTAATTAATGGACCTTCAATGTGAATCTAACGGACCGTTATTTATAACAGCTTCTGGACATTGAATTTTTTGCATTAAACCCGTAAAAAGTAACTGATGCGTTATTTGGGCACGACCCTTAAAATTAATTTGGCAGCACACATTATGGGTTTATTTTTAAGGGTATTTGTTGAAGGGCTTCTGATGAGGTTAGATATTTAGACTGATTTGATGGATTGCTTTTGTTTCCACTTCTTTACATTTTTGAGTATTCTTCTCTATGTTAATTTTCTTGGAATAGAAGAAATCTGAATATTACTATCTGTTTATTTTGAATATGTATTGAAATTAAGGACTCAGTCGCAATTTCAGTAGATAGGAAGTAATAAAAACTTTCTATTTATTTACCCACAAAACAATTAAACTTCATAGACTCGTGATTTAATCTCGAAGCTCCAAAACCTTCTATTTACACTTGAAATACAAACACAAAGAACATAAACTTTAATTGGAAGACAGTAGACAAATAGACCAGTTTTGTTCTACATTACCCAGTTCGTAATTCTCTGTCTAATTATTAGAAATATTTGTATAGGTACATGTATGAAGGTCGTCAGGGGATTCAGTAATAAAGTCGGTACTATGTTTGTTAATTTTTGTCGCTTGTTATTTATCCGCCTTATCTACTAAGGACTAATCTAGCAAAATTATTTCTATCGGATTTTAGAACGAAAATCGGAATTCAACTGGTAAAATTAACGTGAAACGCGATAGTGATAAATTTGCTTAATTGTGCCCATGCCCATCATTAACTTTTTCCTATTTCGAATGTGGAGATAGTGTTTTGATTAACGCTTGGGATTTCCTTTATTTCTCAAATGAAAAATATCATACATTCGAGTCAAATTAAAAATCAGTGATGTGGTATACACTTGGATAAAAAGTAGAAGTTTTTTACATTCATAACACCGATTCTGTTACTTTCAATAAACTATGTCGTCCATTGTTTTATTTTTATTTTAATATGTTTAGCCGCGATAATCTTAGAAGTATTTTACTTCTGCACTAAATATATTTATTATTGGAACTTAATTAAAAATTAAAGCAAAACAAATATAGGACCAATAGGACCGGAAGAAACAACTTGTGATTAAAGTCACAACTAATCTAGTAAACTGTATGAAAGTGCCAAAATTAATTTCGAATGCAATGTAGAAATAGATAGTCTATTATAAAGTTAAAATAATAATTAATTTGCATAAAATTATAGCAATTGAAGTAATTCAAACCAAACGAACATTTATTGTTTCGTCTTGATTTCTGTAATAGGTAATCATAATCGAGATTACAATAATCAATTTATTTTAAATTTTGTGTATTATTCTATTTAACATCACTACAAATTTTATTTATATTGTTGATGTAATTTAATGTTGGAGTACTGCCATAGTGTTGCAGTGCTCCAGGAATATTTGTGGATACACCATTAGTTTCGCATCCATTAGGTATAGAAGTACATTAATCCGCATAAACGTCATCATAAATCCACATACTAACAATATTCGAAACGAATTAATCAATTTCCTTCAAACAAAATTAGAACTTATCCATTTCTGTTCATAATTTAGATATCAAGGTGCAAGTTTGAAAAACGCTGACTCGAATTCTTGTAAGCGGGAATAAGGGAACTTACAAAATGAGATGGTAAATACTGAGTCAAGACGAGGGTTTAAGTTTGAAATACCTTGTTATTAACTGGGCAGAGTTTAAAGCAAGTCGGATGGCTTCAAATATTTTAGCGTTCGTGGCTTCGTCAATCAATACAGCTTGGATAGAAATGTATAGCCTAGCCTTTACATATTAGGTAAGATATTTATGTGAGTCAAGAGACATATGTATTGTATGCAAAGTCAACAGCTAAAATGAAATTGGTATTGTAAAGCTTAAATACATTTTATTTTTAGTCACATTGGATATATGTTATCTAAAATTGATATCGATATGTAAATAGTATAGTAATCATAGTAAAAAAATGAAAGGTGGTCATTAAAACTATAATGTGCGTGTTGGAATTAATTAAAAATGTAGTTAATTAGGTACAGATTGGGACGTTATCATTTTACATTTTTTATATCTAATAGTCTGGTGATTCTTAAAATGATACACGTATTTATTTAAACAATTGAATATCTGAAATTTAGACCCACAATTTTAAGTATTAATTAAAATATTAACTGACACATAGACTATGTGTCTATGTGGTTTATGAGGGGTTTAAAACCAGGTATGCATTGTGTGTGTTTTAGTACGTGTAGAATACATGTTGTCTGTCATTTTGACGTTTGATAAGTTTTAATGTACTGTCACTTGACTGATACCGACTTGAATGATTGAAAAAAGAAACCAGTGGCTTCAAGTATATGAGTAGTAAATTTTTAATTAATGTTTATGCGTATATCTTTTGTTATTACGTCCTAATTTAATATTGATGTATGTATTTTTTTTGTGTATTTTGTGTGCTTTAATTTGTTTTTTTTTCCTCTCTGCACACTCACTCCAATTAATGTATCGTTATTAAATTGAAATTTTATTTGAATACCTACGTACCTAAAAACGCGCAGTCTGTACACCGCCTTAAAGATCATTCTCAGTGGGAATAAATGTATATTCACGACATCTATTTACAAGTTCACTTATTGAAAATATTTGCTTCGTAAGCATCAATAGCGGAATCTTATGGCAATGGTAAATGGTTCGAATGTATTGACAAATGTGTTTAATAATGGCTTCAGATAAAGCGAAGAAAAGCTAGACTGTGCCATCGATTTATTTGTAAAAGAAAAATATACACGATTTGTGAAATACAAACGGTATTTCATGTTGGTTCATATTCATAAATAATGTAATAGTTGTAATCCATCTTTGTATTATGTATACATATATGTATATATTATATTTAAGTACATTTATAGGTGGATCCAAAATTTCTTTTTTGTTTTGTTTTTTTTTTTTTATGTGACGCAGGGTAAATCTTCATAGATACCCGACTCCTGAGGGGGATGTCGGGTTATGTGAGATTGCACTCACTAAAACCCCCTGCGATGGCCTGCGATCGCTTTCGCAGCACGTCCGCGGCCTCTCCCGTCCTACTATTACTTAGTAATATACTACTAGTATATTATTAAGTTTAAATATTATAGATTTAACAAGCAATTTAAAAAATACATTAAAATATAAACCATATTGCTATTTATTTCGATAACGAAGCTAAAAGAAAATGCTATCATTAAAACATAGTTAAATACACTTATCCATAACACAAAAACACAAAAATATTTTCATCATTTTCATAATTTATTACGCACTTGAAATAAATAAAGCAGTTTGCCCTGAATCGAACCCACACCTAAATTAGATCATACAAGTATGTATGTATATCTGTGTACACATACATTCTAAACAGTAAATGTTCCAATGTATGACGTAACGCGGTTATTCAACTCAGCTATTGATACAATGTCAAGGCTGACTGACACTCACAATTCACGGCCGGAACGCAAACGAGCGCGTTATTGGTTAGTAGATAAGAATATGATCATAACGAGGTCGTTTGCGTTATATTTATTGAATTAGGATTGGATAACTAGCTTATATGAGTAGATTTGTTTGTCCTAAATTTTTTACCGACTAGTCTGGAAAGAGAGTAATGTTTTTTGTGCAGAGATTTTCATGTTTGTCAATAAGTTATTATTATTATTATTCTTTTAATATGTCTGTTCTAGTGTAATCTCTTGTAGCCAAAACAGCTAAAGATTTTAATAGGACTACAAGATGACATGAGTTTCGTATTATTAATGGCATGTGCTATGTGACATCACCCAAACAAAAAACGTTGTGGATCCTAAAGAGTTGGAGATAAAAAAGTGAACGGAACAATTGGTGTCAAGTGATCATCACTACCTATGGAAATTTACAGCAACAGATGTCATTGAAATTAATGAAATAAAAATTGTTTGAGAAATCAGACCCCATAAGTAAACATATATATTGATTCTTCGAAATTGACCCCCAAAATGACATAAACCTTTCTTATGGAATAGGGGGTAAACGAGGTGACAAATCACCTGATGGAAAGTGAAGGCTGCCCATGGACATTTATAACACTAGAGGAACTACAAAGTGCGTTGCCGGCCTTTTAGTGGGTATGGATGGGGAATTCATGAGGAAGGGGTGGGGAATTGGGCCTCCTCTTTGAGTCATTTTACGACGGTTTTCTTTCACTCCGGCCAAGCCGGCCTATTCTTGCAAATGCATAGTTCTCCCACGTTCAAAACCTTTAACTTTACATCAGTTCTTCTTTTAATATCAACATATTTTTTTCCAGTAACAATTACTACGTCATCGAGATGCCGGAAGACGACATCATCAGGGACTACAAGAAGCCGTTCCGAGTTTACTGGAACGTGCCGACAATCCAGTGCAAATCCAAGAAGATACCCTTCGAGAACCTGTTCGAAAAGTATGGTATCATCCAGAATGAAGGTGACCAGTTCCGTGGGGAGAAGATCACCATATTGTACGAACCTGGGCAGTTCCCAGCGATCATAAAGTATGAGAATAGCGGGAAGTATAGGTTGAGGAATGGAGGGGTGCCTCAAGAAGGGGATTTGGATCAGCATTTGAAGATATTTAGGAAGGATATGGACGAACTCGTGCCTGATCCGGATTTTAGTGGTGAGTATTTGTTGGTTAGTTTGCAGGATAACTTTGTGATAGCGGTAAACGATGGGCATGTAAAACAATAGCAATGTGTTTTTCCATAAAAAATATTTTCGTGTTTAATTACGTAAGTAAATGAGGATAAGTAAATAATATTTACGTATTTATTTGTCATCAATAATACTAATTAATGCACGTCACAAGTACAGCTTCAAGTAGAACTAATATTAACATATAATGACTCATCTAATAGTTAAAATCAGTAACCAGTAGGGCTATTCCGACCAAAAAATCGAGACTCACTCAAGTGAATTTAGTCATTTCGCTTATTCGGTCTTTCAAATTTGAATTTTTAAAAACTTGCTACAGGATATCCGAT
>DVVJ01001933.1:0-10470 GCA_018234505.1 Junonia neildi neildi
GCGTTTCACTTGGTTTTTTGGAAAAATAATCAATGTACAGAATCGACTTTTCTACGATTTTATTATATGTATAGATTACGAAATTGTTTTCAGAAGCATATTAGTTAGTATCGCTTTTATGTAGTTTATTGGAGATATTGCTACCTTTTTATATAGCAATACACCAATAAGGTATTCCAGACATTTAAGAAAACTTAATATTGTAGGTCTTTATAACGGGAGTAGAAGTCCGAATACGTAAATATTTTAGGAATATATATCATGTAAACAAAACAATCTATCAGTTACATTGTTTTATATCCAAATCACCTATACATAATCATCTGTACATAAAGAATATTTACTTTACGAAGATAAATTCGCGAGGAAAAGCTATATTTTTAAAATCATACAAAAAAGGGCGACATTTATTGGACCTTGAAAAATTAAAATACAGAGGGGTTAATCTAGAGTCCTCATTTAAGCGACGGAAAGCAGTATTTTACGAAAAATAATAGGCACCTCGATTTTTCGACTGCTTTATTAAATTGATGGCGCCGAATTTTTCGTCGACTCGAACATTTCTCTTATCTTTATTAATCATTTTACTCGAACGCCCGCGTTTTTTAAACGGCTAACTAGGGTACTAAAGGCTTTGACGATACTAGCTTTTTCGCACTTTCGCCTTTTTCAACGTTATAGGATTTTATTAAATTTTTACGATGGTGAAATTTTTATTGAGTTTCCTCAAATCACACTTTACTCGGTGCCTATACGTATATTTCTATCGTATTTAAGTAATATTTTGCTATATATTAATAATATATTGATGTTTTTAAATACGTAAATAAATATTGGTAATAGATAGAACTCGATCAATAAAAATAATAAAAATTCAACATTTTGAATATATAATTTTCAGTTTCGCGACAATTTTATAGCTTGCACGATAATTGTAAAATAATTCTAATAAAATATACTACTCGTAACAAAATTAACGCAGAAATAACTACATATCCAGTACAAAAACATACCTTAACGTAACCGAAAGTAAAATCTTCAGATAATCCCACTCGTTCTAAGAGATATGTTTTCAAAACATCTCGGCAAACTAGTTACTTATCGCGTGTTTGTTTAGGATACGGCTAAACCAATTCCCTTACCTATGATATAAAGAAATAATTTATGGAAACTCCAGTACAAACATCATTCAATGTTGCCATTTCAAGCTTAAGCTATTTACTGAGTATATATCGATATTTTGATACAGACCTTATACATATTATGTATACGTAGGTCTGTGTGTAAACCGTGTCATAGCTAGCATGGCTGACACCTGGGCCCTATGCGAATGACCGTAACATCTCTACATTTAGCAACTTTGTCGCGACAAACTTTTCAAATAAAGTTTTTTAGGGATTTCAGCGAAATTACAAGCTGAAACATATACTTTTACACAAATATAATTATTCTATTAACACTATAAATGATCGGGTGTCACCCAATAAATAGTGAAACGAGGAGTGGACCGACCACCCCTCCCCCCCCCCCTTCTCTATTGAAACTTGTCTTACACATTGTGTATGAAAGTCAGGGCTATAGACTGGCACGAGGACATAAGGTATCTTTACAAAAGCACTGTTCGAAATATAAAAAAAAAAAAAATGTAAAAAAATAATTTTTACAAAATCTACATTTACGTGAGCGTAATCCTGAAGACTAGTATTTTTAGATTTAAGGTACATGATGAATTAAAAGAAGCAATTGGAATTAGACGGTACATTTGATGCCGTTATCCAATAAAATTGTACAAAATTTCGTAGTACGGAATTATTCATTTTAGAAATATCTGCGAACAAAATCTCGACAAACGCGAGTGAAGCCACGTAGAAATATTGTAAAGCTAAAGCACCTAGGTTCTCGTATATCGAGCAGCCATTATTACTTTATAAATTACATTCTCTTGCTCTTAATTGTGCTGAGTCATTTTTCTTGCAATTTCTCTGATACGAGACGTGCACTCAATGATTGTACCTTGGAAATTTCTGTTCGAAAGCAATACAATTCCTGTTCCCACGTGCAACATTTACTACTCCAATATATTAACAATAAAAACATTAACTTACTTTCATCCAAATAATATAGCTTTAATAAACTGTGTTTCTACTTAGTGTAATCGACTGCTGGATACATAGCGGTACACTCTTCGCTTAATAAATAAATAAATAAATAAACGCTACACACTTAACGGCTCCCCAGTAATAACATTGGATCTTGTGTCGTGGGACCGGATCACACACACAAACACCCAAACCACGACAGACATCCATATGGCCAATACAGATGTCTGTCATGAGCGAGGATCGAAACCACGACCTGCAGCGCTTCAGTTGGTTGTAGCTGCACTGACCACTACACCAACTGACGATATGTCGTAAAAATTCCCACTGCTGGCACAAGGCCTCTCCTATTAAGGAGAAGGAGGGTATAAGAACCAGACAACAGCTTATTTTAATCTGGCATTTACATGCATTGCAATCTTAATGCCAATAACTCGTGTTTGGTATAAGTAAATGTGCAATTCGGTCAACAAGTTCTAATTTATATTTACTGATAATGGACTTATAAACATGAACGATAGCACTGAATCCGTGTACATGTAGTTTTAACAAAACATTAAAATGTTGCAATCGTTTTTAACAAAAGCATTGCTATTTCAATAAAGTAGGCGCTTAGTTTGTTAATAACATTAAAATTGTACAAATGTACTAATGTTAATGTATCTTCAGATAACAAAATTTACAAACAGAGTCCCATTTATATTTATAAAATTTACTGTAAAACGTTTCTGATATATTTAGAAGCGTAGACCATCTTGGTTGTGAATATATTTGTCACGTCACGTTATCACGTACAAAAGATGCAGATGCTTTTAGTTGAGACAAGTTTAAGGCCCTAAACCACATCCATTTAAATAGTGTATGCATATTATTACTTTTCTTTTCTTTTATATGTTTTATTACTATTTTCAGATCACCTACATATCACCATATCCAATAAAAAACCCTCCGAAAAATCTCCGAAACATAGACATATCTGAGAACAGCAAATTTATAGATATGGGTAATACTTTCTGTTAATATTTTCTTTAAATCACCAGTTACTATAACTTAGCACCAACTTAAAATATTTCACATGCTTGGCATTGACTTCTATATTTTGTAGAAAAAAAATATAAATCGGTCAGAATTACCACTTGTAGTTTTATTTTGAAGTCAGTTTTTTAAAGTTATTTTTAATAACTATGATAAGAATTCTCGAAAAGTAACGTAGAAATTACAAGTAAACCTTAACTTTTCAGAATCTTTCGATGTCGACATGAATGATGAAATTGAAACAGAGGACCAAATAATTTTAACAAAAGGATTGGATGAGCTTTGGAAGGGAACAGTTCAACTTGAAGTCATGCAAAAATTTTTGAACGATCCCAATGAAAAGTTTGATGTTGTTATAGCTGAACTACTGTACACAGAACTCATTGCAGGGTAAGTCGAAAGGTCGCTTTATAAAGTCATATTCAATAACAACCAAAACACCCATGTAGTATCCACTTTTACAGTTTTTATTAATGCTCTTCATCAACCTTACAAATTTCTACTATCGATAATCTACTTATTAAGTTTATTAGACTTTACACTGCACTCATTTACATATACTATTCAATCAAATATTATAACAGTACTACAATATAAATTATACAATTATATCAATATATCTCGACTAGACTTTCGTCTTTCCAAGTTAGCACCAGAATGCCGCCACACCGCCAACCGGCCAAGAATGTCACTTTTTCCCGCTATAAAACTCTGCTCCCGATTGGCTCATGACATCACGTTGTCATCAGCCAATCGTCGAGCAGCCCGCCAAATATTTTTACGTATTAAGTGTTGCTATACTAGAAATTAGTTTTTATAAACAAGCCTTTTTTAAAAAAAATATAAATCAAAAATTGAAAGACCTAACAATCGTCCGTCCTGACACCGTGTGCGGCCCTGCACACGGCTCCAGGTGGAAACCTAACAATCGGATTCTTGGCCAGTTGTTTGAACTTCTTACAATAATACAAACTCTGAAAATGTACTAGTAACAAATTATAACAAATGTCTTTAATATAGAAATATTACATAATATTCAATCAACTAATAAACTTGTTATAAATTTAATAAAACAGTAAAATTGAGTTACAACGATTATACATATATCAAATACATATTTATAACGAAATCTTTTGCTATTTTTTTCGAAACTAACCCAAACGATCGATTAATTGGGTTATTACGTCATGGGTAGGTTTACGACCGATCGATTTATGTCGCAAAACTAACCAGACAGTTAAATGATCGATTGTCTTTACTAACTGAAAAAGTCATTGATTTAACAACATATCAATTGATATCAATTACATTGAACATAGTTAACAAAATACATTTTAAGAATAATATTAAATATTTAATCAATTCATTATATTATATTCGACTTCTGCATATATGTAACGAAACCTCTTAAATAGTTTATCGAAATGAACCCAAACGATCGATTAATTGGGTCATACAACAGAGTAAGTTTACGACCGATCGATTTATGTCGTAACCAAACTAGATCCCTGAACGATCGATTAATCAGGGTGCCCTAACCTCCTGAACGATCGATTAATCAGGATGCCTAGCGACGCCCGCACGAGCCGATCGATTTATGCTCGTGGAGCAGCCGTAGGTCTTTCTCTAACATTCGTAGTATCCAGCCTGCGAACCGATCGATTCTCGCATGCTGGCTCTGTAACAACGAAAAATATTCTGTACATAATAAATCCTTAATTTGGCATAATACAATAAGATGTTAGTAAACTAGTTCGAAATATTGTCAGTATAAATTTCGTTGTTAAAATAGCTATCAACTTCGTCGGTCCCATCGACTTCTAGAGCAGCCACATGAATCCATGGCTTCATGCGGTCTGCAGCGACGGTCGTTGGGCGTCTGTTTTTGGTATACCCTAAGCCCGGTATGGGTGCTACAACATAACGGTCACTGCCTAATACCTTACTAACGCGATATGGACCCATAAAAGAGGGCATGAGTTTCTTGCTTTGTCCATCGTTATTAAAACATGTCTGTGTTATTTTTACTAGGTCACCTTCATGATAGGTACGCGCCGGTTTTCGATTGCTATCATACCTATCCTTCTGCTTAACCTGCTCCCTATCTATTCTAGCTTTAACTTCTTCGCGTATGACATCTAAATCTTCATTATTACTACTATTAGCATTACTTGTGGCGTCATTAAGCATAGGGTTAAATTCGCTGTTCATAGAGGTTCCGAACATTACTTCTGATGGTTTCCTTCCTATTGTTTTTTGAATAGTGTTATTGAGCCCCCATTGAATTTTACCTAAGTTTTTATCCCATTCTTTTTCACCATGCTTAATACTAAATGCCTTCAGAGAATCTAATATTGTTCTGTTGTACCGTTCTACCTGACCGTTTGATCTGGGGCTAGCTACTGCATTTAGAACATGTTTTATCCCCCTATCTAGGCAAAAACGCTTGAACGAATGTGACGTAAAACAACTACCGCGATCACTTATGAGACGGTCAGGATTCCTGAAAGTGCTGAAGATATCCTCCAGAACCCTAACTACGTTTTGGGTGTTGGTGTTTCTAACGGGTTTGAGAAAGCAAAACTTGGTAAAACCGTCTACAATAACTAACAGATGAGTAAAGCCTCTATTAGACTTCACAAAGGGTCCAAGGTGGTCCACATGCAAACTATGAAATGGAATTTCTACTTTGGCAATGGGGTGCAGTAAACCCTCCCTAGTAGCACAGTTGTTTTTTGCATATGCACACTCAATGCAAGCTCCCACATATTTCTTGACGAACCTGGACATCTTTGGGAACCAATAATTATTTTTAATTCTCTCTAAAGTTTTCTCAACCCCAAAGTGTCCAATGTCGTCATGATTAAGCTTACATATTTGCCACCTTGCACCCTTCGGAACTACCCATCTAATACTATCCTGATCCCCATTCAAGTAACGAAATAATCGATTATTTTTAATGATATAATTCTCCTTAATGTATCGCAGGCCCTTTTCGTCTAGATCGCTATTTAATATGTCTATTATTCTGCATAGCTCCGAGTCACCCAGTTGGAGTGTATGAAGCCAATCATCGCTACTAATGGACAATATCATTGGAAACTGATCCTCGAGATTTTCCGATGGTTCTACAGGATTTCGAGACAAAGCGTCTACATGGTTCATTTTAGTACCAGCCCTATATTCAACTGTACAGTTAAATTCTTGTAGCGTCAACCACCACCGTGCTATTCTTGGGATTAGATCCCGCTTTGAGAACGTGCAACGCAAGGCGCTACAATCTGTAACAATTTTGAATTCTTTCCCTAGCAGATAAACTCTAAATTTACGAAGAGAACAAACTACTGCAAGGGTTTCTAACTCGTAAGAGTGGAAGTTCTTCTCTTCGGGAGAAGTCTGCCGACTATAGTATGCAACAGGGTGGAAATTCGCGCAGCCTTGCGTTCGCTGTAGAAGAATGCCACCGATCCCTAGCCTACTAGCATCGGTGTGTAATTCCGATTCCGCGGCAGGGTCATATATCGCTAGAACCGGTCTACTAGCTAATATTTCTTTTAGCTTCTCAAACGCTTGTTCTTGATCATCGTTCCATACCCAGGACGTGTCTTTCTTAAGTAATTTGCTAAGAGGAGACGAG
This sequence comes from Junonia neildi neildi, assembly GCA_018234505.1. Taxonomy (NCBI): domain Eukaryota; kingdom Metazoa; phylum Arthropoda; class Insecta; order Lepidoptera; family Nymphalidae; genus Junonia; species Junonia neildi. The sequence goes on from DVVJ01001933.1 coordinate 6,772, forward strand.
ATCTGCGCAAAATTTTCTATAAATTTACGAAAATAGCTGGCAAGCCCTAGAAATTGCCGGACGTTGTGTATATTTTCAGGTTTTGGAAAATTAATAACACTACGTATTTTCTTTTCACCGGGCCTGATACCGTGTGCACTAATTTCATTACCTAAATAGTCTACCTTGTCTTTCAAGAACTCGCATTTTGCCAAATTTAGGGTAAGTCTCGCCTTCTCTAACATTTGTAAAACTTCTTCCAATCGTTCTAAACACTGATTAACGTCTTTACCGAAAATGAGGACGTCATCAATGTACGCTGTTGCTTTAGTAAAACGAGCTGAACCTAGTATTGTATTCATCATACGTTGGAATACGGCAGGCGCATTAGCTAGCCCGAACGGCATACGATTGTACTCGTATTGGCCGTCCGGTGTAACGAATGAGGTCAAATGCTTACTCTGTTCCGACATCGGCACCTGGTAATAGCCAGAGGCTAGGTCGAGGGTGATGAAACAAGATTGCCCAGCGAGACGTGCTATCTCATCTTCAATGAGAGGCATAGGATATCTCTCTTTAACCGTCACCGAATTAAGCATGCGATAATCAACACATAACCTCGAAGAACCGTCTTTTTTCCGCACGAGCAAAATAGGACTGGCATAGTCGGAAACAGATTCTCGTATCACTCCAGCATCTAGCATATCACCAACCATAGAACGTACCTTCTCCCGCTCGTGGTGCGACAACCTGTATGGACGATAAACGACTGGACGCTGACTATTAAGTTCTATGCTCATTTCGGTGACATTGGTACAACCCAGCTCCTTTAAGGAATATGCAAAACAATGTTGATATTTCTTAAGTATTTTTACGAGATCTCGCCTTACATCTTCAGAGATTCCTTCACCTACGCGCACCTGGCTCTCGTCAAACCCCTGCTCAATTTCTACAACAGTCTCATTGACGACCCTATTTACAACATCTACTCTTTCACCGCGGCAAAACACGTGCTTAGGCGATATACGGCAAAAATCAGAACAAGGCACGACCATTACGACAATATAACCATCTATTGAATGATGAATGCCACCAACAATTATATATTGTTGATTAGGTTTTCCCGAAATCATATACTTTAAAAGAACTTCACCATCGAACGCCGGCCTAGTTTCCACTCTAACAGACGCTGGACCATATATGTCAACTGTTCTGGCTATTGAAAATTTCAACAAATTGTCACTCTTATCAATAACTCCAGAATAAGGCATCTCATTCCCAATATCGTAAAATTGTAACGTATTCCTATCTTTATAGACCGATATATGAGATTGCTCTGTGAACGACTGTCCTATTAGTACAGCGACCTCTAGCAGATGATTACTCACTACCTTTGAAACAACCCTAGCTTCTACACCATCAACACTAATGTAAACAGTCAAATTACCTAACGATTGAACCACACTATTCCCAAATCCTTTCATAAGTGTAGGAATATTGTCGTGAGATATCCCTAGTTCCCTAGCTGTAGATTCTTTAATCAAAGTAACATCGCTTCCGAAATCAATGAAAGCTTGAAGTACAAAACCATTAACTTTTATTTCTTTCATAAATTTCGTACTAGGGCAAACATTGATACTTGTGTCTTCGTTGTTCATAAAATCAATTCGCATAGCCTTCTGCACCGTACCATTACCACTAGTTGTTTTATCATCTAACCTAATTAAACATTTTTCCGCAACGTGGCCTATCTTGTTGCAACGTGTGCACCTTAGCAGTGGTTTAGGGCAGTGCAAGAAACTATGGCCCCTTTCCTTACAATTGTAGCATCCGGCTGCATACCGGTCTGGTCTAGCCATTTGCCTAGAGTTTGTCGAGTTAGAACCCTGAGAACTATCAAAATTCCTACTCCTAGCATGAAATCTGTCCGGACCGGATTGATTGTAATCCCTATTACTAATTAAATACTGTAAAATCTGATCAGGATGTGTACAACGTAATGCTAAAGCTCCCGATTTGAGTGTCTTATCTGTAATGCCATGTATTATACATTCTACTGCACGAGTACCGACTATATCACATTGATTAACTAGACTTAATTTCTCGTAGTAATACACTTCTATGGATTCGTTGTATCTACTCTTTCTCTTGATCATGTCTTCCAAGGCCTGGCCATAGTTCTGTTCGCACGGAAATGCACTTAACAATTTTGCTTGCCATTCTTGCCACGTATATAAGATAGTATTTAAACTTTCGTACCACGTTTTGGCCAGACCTTGCAATTTCTGCATAGCAAAATGAATGGTGGTTCTTTCATCCCAACTGTAAACCGAAGCGCACTCATTAACCTTTTTTAACCATACGTCCATCCGCTGACTTTTAGTCGATGGATCAAAGTCCGGCAATATATTTTTATGATCAATTTTCTGCAATTGTTGTGATGCGCTTTGGTTCACAGGTGGTAATGCTAGACCATCCCTCAAATTCTTAATAATATCGAACAAATCTTTTTTTGAAAAAGTAGGGCTACGTGACCTTTCTGTCCGTTGGGCGTGGTCGCGCTGCAACTGCTCACGCTCCACACGATGCTCTGCACGTAGCTCTGCGTCCCGGCGCCGTCCCGCGGCGGAGGAGCGGCAACGGCTGTCGTCTCGTAGCTCCGTGTGATGCGAAGCGCGATCGGCGTCAGCGGCGACTCGCATACGGCTGCGCTCCCGTCTTACTTCATCCTCCAGTATGCGAAGACGCTCCCGGCTCAGTTCCATGTCCAGCTCTGGCCGATGACGATCTTCTGCCAGCCTTCGACTTCGACTCCGCGCGGCAGAGTGAGGCTCCCTGCGACTGCGACATGGAGTTTCTAGCCTTCTAACCGGCGTTTCTGACATGGTCTGAAATCTTACAACAATAAGGTTTTAGATATAAAAAAAAAAACATAACAGCGGTAACCCTAGAAAAACAACAAAACATAAATAATTCCAAACCGGCGTCGGTAGAACGTAAATGAGTTAAAACTTGCAAAAATAATTATTTGAAATGCTGGGATTGTTCATTTTTTTTTCAATACTATAAGCATGGTACGTAACGTCTTCAAATTGAAATTAACTTTATTAATAGTAGTCTCAATAAAGCATAAATGTTATGTTACCTGTTTTAATAAGCATGAGATAATCAAGCTAGTCATAGGGAATCTAGATAGACGGCCTCGAAAGCCCTAGAAAATCCCTTTACCAGCCATCAATACACCATCTTCCCTAATAAGCAAAATCTCTAATATCTAGGTTATGCAAACAAGATAACGGAATTACTATACTGGCCTAAGAGAATCTAGATAAACGGCCTCGAAAGCCCTAGAAAGCTCCATATCTCAGCCATAGTAACCCTATAAAATTAGACTTAATTTTTTTTTTTTTTTTTTTTTTTATCTACCCTCATGATTATTAATTGATATAAAATTTAACGAATAATGTTTAATTAGTGTTAACACTGATAATTCCAGATTCGAAACAGTCTATATAACCACAATAATAACTGGGCGTGTTACTTACGTTTTGGTTGCAAAATCCCGTCTTCTGAAATGTGAGATCACTCCCAAAGAAACACCATAATCTACTTATTAAGTTTATTAGACTTTACACTGCACTCTTTTACATATACTATTCAATCAAATATTATAACAGTACTACAATATAAATTATACAATTATATCAATATATCTCGACT
>DVVJ01001934.1:0-10468 GCA_018234505.1 Junonia neildi neildi
TGTCGCCCATGGACATTTGCAACACCAAAGGAGCTACAAAATGCGTTGCCGGCCTTTTAGGGGAATGGATGGGGAATCAATGGGGAAAGCGTGGGGAATTGGTTTTACTGTGAGGCCGTGGTATCACTCCGGTCGAGCTGGCCCATTCATGCAAATGCATGGCTCTCCCACGGAAAACTAAATTTAATCTGTTACAGTTCACAGTTCCTGCGAGAAGGACATACAATTATTACAAGGACGGACAAAGTTGCGGGCAGTATCTAGTAAGATATAAATTTAAAGGAAACGTTTTTCATCACAAATTAATTACCAGACTAAAAGGATATAGACATTTATTTTTGTGCGATTTTCGAATGAATAGATTCGGCTACTGCAAAAAGTATTGATAGCTTGAGCTTGAAGAACATAAAGCTAAGTGAGAAAAAACCTGGCAAACGTAGTCAGGAATAGTACCTACATATATTTTTTGTCGTTGTAGTCAAGAATTACGTATTATTATTCAATACTGAACTTGACCATTTAACATTTATTTGTTGATGTGATTTTAATTACACCTGTCATGCAGTTCAATTTGGTGAAAGTCAAAATTATTTTGATCAAAACGATGTTTAATGGTATGCTATAACTATGAAAGCATTCGTTTTCAAAGGTTAATTGGTAATTCCGATTTAAAAGAATGAAGCGATTCTATTGAAGTGCTTTTATTTTTGTAAATTAATTAATACAAATTTATTAATTTTACGTAACTCGATTATGTATATTTTAAATCAGACCGAGAAATTCACAGCATCAAAACGTTTGTGTTTGATTTTTAGCTAAAAAATAAAATAATAAAGTGTAGATTTATTTTTCAATTGGTAGTTCTATTCTAGCCGTAATTTTGATGTACAAGGTGCTTTTAACATATTGACGTATTGAATATTTTACGTGTATTATCAGATTCAATATTTGAGTGTAAAAATTTACTCACTAGAGCTGAGTCTATGCTACAAATAATTAAGATATTAGGAAAAAAGAACTTTATAGACTTTTTTCTGGATAATTTTGTTAAATATCACGAAAACCCCGTTTTTGTAACTTTGACACCAAATATTTCTTTTTCGAAGTATCGAACCGATGAGGATATTACATAAATTCATGGCGGGGTTTTGAACTATTCTACTACTTAGTTTTCAGCAACCAATTATTGTAACCTCGATATCTAAAATGATGGACCTAATATAAATGGAATAAAGAGCATTTTTAACGCAAAATATAGATATTACAGAAATGATGAATAATTACGAATAATAGAAAACAAATCGAATTTGTTATTGAAAAATAAGATCACAAATATAATGCATGAAATAAAATTGAACCGAGAAAAGTCACGGTAGAACGTAATCGATCTTAATGCTCAAGCATTTGTACTTGAAATTGATTGATTACTTAAAGTTACTTCAATAAACGATGTTATATAATAACTTAAAGCAGATTTGTTCTGATTATAAGAACATTGAACAAAAAAGTCTCACAACTAAAGCTCAAATATTTAGCGAAAAATTATTCTATAATTCATTTCACACCTATACTAGAGTAAAATATTCGATTAGTAAAAAAAAAATTCAGTTTAGTTATAAACTACGGAAATTAATAATTTCTTAATTCATAACTTGAAATTGATTTGTATGAAAATCTATATACTCGTACTGTTAATGTTGTTTTACTGCACAAATATCACAAATCACTTTGAAAAAATGTACGAATACGCTGCGACGCGCGCTGTTCCGGATATGCGGATTGGCAGACTTGAGTTCACAGAGTCTCTGACGCTTACATAATATTGTTGCCACTTTTTCTTTCTTTTTTTGAAATCAGATCACCTGTTAAAATCACAAATATTTTCACAAATAACCTCAACGCTGTATTGATAAAAAGCAGTCTCGATTTCTAATCCAATCAAAAATCATATATAAAATAAAAATAAATACATACATACTAATATATACTCCGAACATACATGTTATAAACATGCATAATTATGTCGTCTATTTATAAACGGTATGTTCGATACTTGTTATCATCCGTGTTTTATATTTTAAAAGAAACTTTGTAGCTTCACCGTCATTATAAGAGGCCTCTTTCACGACATATACATACATTATACATACATATCAGGAAACCTTTGATCTCTTTTAAATTGACATGGCGGTGCCATTCAAGTAGACCGCCTTCTGTTAGGTATGTAAATACGTCGAAGCTTATAATTTATGATAAAAAAGACGAACCAAAGAAACAGTATAAGTACGCTATAATGTAAACCTATTAGTAACAAAAACATTTACACAGAAGAACGTTTGGTTTAATTAGAGTGTCTGAAAGAAGGGGCCAAGGTACAGTAAAATTATTTTAATAATTATTTTGTGTCATTATTACTATATAAACTCATGAATATGTTACGCCAAAAACAGGCAGTATTTAGTGTACGTATACTGATAAAAAAACCAGTTACTGGATTGTGATTGTATTCTTATAACTATTGAGTTGAACGAATACAAAATTACGAGTACCTAGACGTGAAAATATAAATGTTTTAGAAACTGGTTGAATTCGGGCGAATGGTGTTCAAGATCGCATGCCGTAATATCAAGTACGTTTTTTACATCACTTAAATTTAAAAAATCCTTTATTTTCTATTTAATCCTTTTATTTAATATTTAACATCTGTTTTATCCGGGTCAGGTCACAAGTTTAGAATAAAATCGATTTCTTTTCCAGATTAAAAAATCTATAAATATTTGAATCGACGAGTAAACTAGTCGATAGCCACGATTATGTCAGTGCTCGGCAACGTTTCTCTTTAAGGCGAGCTTTAACACGATTTGAAACCTCTTAGACATAGAAAATTAAATACCCCATTACAATAAGTACGATTCGTTGTTTTAGTAATTGTACCTATTTTTTTACTTCCTACCTTAACAATACACACTGGACAAAGAAATATTATTTTTATGAAAACCAATACTGTTTCCTTAATAGTGATAATTTTTTACGTTTTGACCTACTTCTAAAATGTCTAACATAACATGTTTTTAAAAAACAACTTTAAGTATTTTTATTGCAAAAATAGTCTGCGAGCATCTTATATTTAATTTAATAATATAGCTCCGGGAAATTTTAAGTACTTAAAAGTTTCTTTTCGTCTGGGATGACTTGTGTGCCGTCTTATAAATTTTAAACAGTTTTTCTCCAGTCCACTTAGGTTACGTAACGAACGGTCGAGCCAATTACATCGGATCAGGCAGCGACAACTGATAAATACGTTTTAATTACGAATTAATTAATTTGGCAAAGTGCCACTTAAAGTTTACGCGGGAAATAAGGTTGTAAATGGGTTACGTTATCACTTTGAACGCGCCGGTTTGTCACGTCGGTAATGAAGTTTTATAGTCGATTGTTAATTAGCGGCCTTTGTATAAGTCATCGGAGGCTATTAAATATTTTTGAGTTTTTGTTGTTGTATTAACTTTTTTGATATATTTTTAATCAATTCTAAAATTGTTTTGTAGGTAGATATAAATTTTAATCGTATTTTACTTTTAAATAGATTTTAAAGACGTTTTGTGGTATCTCATATTTCGTTTACTGTAGAAGTTATTCTATGAAATCCCTATTTCTTTCTTATATTCTTAATATTTCGTTTTAAATTTTTCGTAATTCTCTAACTGAAAATAAATAAATAAAATTATGAAACATTTAAAAACTTAATCAGATTACGTTCATATGGATAAAAATAAAATAAGAAATTAAACCAATACATTGCAACACCGACGCGGTTGCAGATTTGATCCTCTTTAGGGGCGATATTTTGTACTCATACGTATATTTGTTCCCAAGTCTGCGTGTACCCTCGCCGTACTTCAGAGAGCACGAAAGACAGTAAGAATCAAACCTTGTAATGGTTATTACTATAGTAGTTAAAATATTCTAGTCTAAATGGTCAGTGGATTAACCCACCAAAACCTAGGCTGGAATAATAAGCAGACCCTGATAAAAATGCTAAGAAGATAATGACGTCATTGGCAACACTGAATACTCTGTGTTGTGAATAACATTACATAACGTAGGTAAATAAAATACGTAAAAAATTAAAAATTCAAACTAAATAAAAAAATATACTTATTTTTTCTTAAAAAGCAAGAGCCTCCATATAAAAATGGAAATTACTCTATTTGGTTTCTTTGCTCCTCCCGCACTCGGGAGTTATGATGCAGTGCGGATGCTGCATTTGCATAAAAGCGTCCATTATCCACCGCTTCGACCAAATAAAAATCAATAGCTGCCGAGCTTATATATAGCAAGCACTACGCCCGACATCATTATCGCCTGCACGCTAAACGAGATCTATACTTACAAACAAACATACACACATACATACATAATCATACTAAATATGTATTTAAATTAAATTATAAGTTTTGCATACTTAAAAAAAACGTTTTTATTTAAAATGTACAAAGCTCGACGTTGTATAATGGTACTTTAAATATTTAAAAGATATTCTGTAACATTTTTCGAGCCTCGGGTCTGATCCAATTAGCGGGTAAAAATTCATTAGCACTATAGAAAAATATGATTTAACGTGGTTTAGGTACCGGTTTAAATGGTCTACAGTTATTTGAACGTAAAATTAAAACATCAAATTAGGAGGAAAATTTGTATAGAGATGGTAAATATACCTACATGCTACTACAAATATATTTTTACTAGTTGATTCGAGTTGGATCATGTTCTAAATTATTTCTATGTGAAACGTGACCGTTAAACATTTATCTTAATCGATCCAATTGAAACATAAATTGTAATTTGAGAATACTATTTTAAAAATATACATGCATTTTGTAGACAATGGAATAGTTACAACAGAAAGTTCAGTTCACATTTGGCTTGTATTGTGTGGTACAATTAGCGAGAGAATAGATCGGGTGGTTGGAGGCCACCTGCTCTACTACGACGGCAGTACTAACTCAGCGATCGGAGATTCCACCGACATTAAATTTATTCGGAAACTAGGCCACGGAAACAGCGGAGCACAACAAGCTGAAAAATGACGTCGAATTTCCGCCTATCCGTCCCACGTTCTAATCTTTTGCATATCTTAAGTAGATAGTGCGGCGGGAAGCGAGCCAAATTGACTATGCAAATTACATCTTTAGCAACATGCTACTTTTAGATCCTGTGATAATTATATTTGTATACCCAACACTCAAAGGTTTAGCATTGTGCCAAATTACATACACGCTATCTGGGTGACCTTATTATTTTAATTGTAATATTCAAACGTATCGTCTGAAATTTTTTATAATGCGGTGACATTTATTCGCCATTTTAAGGGCTCAGTAGTCATACTGCCGTGGTTTCCGCTACTGCTGGCTGCTGGCTTTTAACTAAATTTTAATCTGTTTTTTCTTTGATCCTTCGTTAAAGCTTATTGAATTATATTTCTTTAAAATCATGGACCACTTTCGTATAACATTTGTAAAAACTGTAGTATAAAATTATCTTTCATTTTATATTTAACTGAGTTGTCCGCTGCTTCACTCACATATATTTTGCATAGCATATTTTGATATTTACCACGGCTTTAGTGAGTTCAGTATACTGAAAACGTGGCATATACCACGTTCAGTGAAAAAAAAGCAAAAGAAATATACCTTGGGAACAGCCTATTTTTCTGTGATAAAATCGTATTATTTCATATGAATTTAAACTGAACTTTATGTCTATGAAATTGTATATTAATAAGTTCAGTAGTTACGACGAGAAAGCAGAATAAACAGATAGAAACTACTTGAGCTCTATTATGAAGCTGTTAATGTCATTAAAATCTATTCCTAACATTCGTATCCACAATGTATAAGTATAATGCAACACAATAGAACCTCCAAGAAGAGCATAAAAACATGTAGCATGTAAGTATTTAAATATTTTTAAATAGGTAAGCGAAAATCCAAAAAAGGGAATCGGCGATAATGTGTGGCGCCTGGTCCTGAAACCAATAACGACGGCATAATATGTTATCAGATAGTAATTATTATGTGCTTAAATAGTTACTAAGTTACCTTAGTGTAAATAACTGTGTGAGAAAAGTTAAAAGTTTTAAATATCTACGGTTTTCATACAAATAATTACATTCTGAGATATCGTAGTGCAAGTTTTAACGTGTCCGACAGTGAGAAATGATCATTAAAACATATTGTTTTTTTTTAAAGTGTCGAGGTATAATTAAAGTAGACCAAGGAAACAAGTCGTTCATCCAAACTTGGCCCCTATTTTCACTCCCTTAGGAATAGAGTATCAAAAAGTATTTTTCCTCGGATGCCTACATCATACAAAGAACAGATTTTCCAAGTTTCAGGTTTCTACGATCAGCGGTTTAGCTGTACGTTGATCCTTCATTCAGTCAGTTAGTCATTCAGAACATTTTTATGTATAGTAAAGATTATGATATAAATTAAAACCACATGTGAAATCTTTGTATATTTTAATATTATTTATCCACCGCTAATTGAGGGGTAGCTTATTTATATAAAACAAAGTCCCACCATTGTGCAAATTGTTCGTATTACTCAAAACGTCACAACCATTTCAGGCACGTTTTGCACAAAATGTAGTAGGAAAACACAAGATAAGGATAATTTCCTTAGCAAAAAACATGATTAAAGATGTTTGTGATAAGAGCGATGGCTATTAAATGTGTTCTTTGTGGCGAGATGGAAGAATTCAGTCAGCTAACTCCGAGGTCGACAAAATGCATACAAAAAATATTAAAACAAGTAACTTTGTATATTTTCCTCGATAGTACAACAAAATACAACTATGATAAAAATCTATTATATTTAGTTGTATGTTGGTGTGATGATAGTACAATTACCTACCTAACGTATTATGATGATATAAGTACTTAATAACTGCATTTGTAAAATGCCAGTGTAGTTATTTGCCGCGACAAGTAACAATGTGTTTTAACTAAATAAAAAAATATTTTAATATTAAAAGTAATTATTTGAAAACTGCAAAGTCATATGTTCGAAATTCAAATAAATTATTCGAATTATTAAATATGTATTTACGAGTAGGTACGTGTGTATGTAATGGTTTGTCCGTGTACTTGATGCATATAATAAAAGATTAAGCTATATTTTCCAAATATTAGAAATTCAAACATAAGATACTAACGGATTCGAATAACATATTCTATTTGGAGCTACCTAACTACTAACTAGTATCGTAATCTAAAATCTATACATTCGTATATATTAATTATAAGCAATCCACTCCGGCTTCGAGAGGACTACACAAGGATTATAAATAGGTGTATTATGTACTATTTATTTATTTATGTGTATTTCATTTTATCAGTTCCGCTATTTGGAATACATGACTCAGTGGGTTGTCTGGAGACGGTAGTTGATGTCAAGATAGAAGACATGGCGATATAGGGGTTTTATTGTAATTAGCGTTGGAATAAAGACATATATGAATGACATATATGAATCAGTGAATGTATTTTTCTTCCCTTCTGGGCTGCCAGTACATAAAATATAGCCTATTTCGTTCAGGGATAATAATTTACGAGTAACATTCTAATGGGGAAAAAATTTTTGCAATCGGTCTAGTCTCTAGTGATTTATTCGTATTTTATTTATATGTAGGTTACATACAATCTTTCCTTTTTATAACAGTAGTATGAATATAATATGTAGATAGTTTAGAAGTATAGATAAAATGATGCAAATAGTCGCTGATCCCAGGTAATGTCACTTCCAGACATCGCAAACGCAGACAGGTTCCGTGCGAAATGAGTCGCGTGATTAGGTCGACATTAATTTATGGAGTGCTTCGTAGCACTTGTGTTGCTATTGCTTTGACCGATGACACCACAGTTCAAAGACCTTTAACAGATTATTAGATTAAGGGTTTCCTTATCATGAGACTTACTCAATAGTGCGCTTGTGTTATATGAAGTTAACTGCATTAAATTGGTTTCTTTGATTCTCAGTATTTGTACATATGTATCATCGAGTAGTAACATAACCACGGGTGGCAAAGGGGGTAAAATGCCACGGGTCTAAGCTCTGAGTAAAGTAAAGTAGTAAAGTAACAACCTGTACATATCCCACTGCTGGGCATAGGCCTTTTCTCATATGAGGGGCAAGGCTATGGAGCTTAATCCACCCCGCTGCACCATGGCAGGTTGGTGAATATCCGGTCTGAGGTGGCCTCAAATATGAGTTTCAAAGGCCCCTCGCCTTGGACAAATATTGTAGGTGATAACAGCTTTCCTTTTGAACGCGCTAGCTTTGGAAGTACCGAGATTTCGAATGTAAATTATTTATTAGCTTTTAAATTAATTACAACGTTAATTTCGCAGGACTGTTTTTTTACAAAATAAATTAAATGAGTATTTTTCTATAGTCGCTACATGGATTCTGTGCCCAAAGTACGATATTCAAAATAGTGTAAATTATGGGCAGTAAAGTGACAGAATAATGTATGACAAGTTTGAAATTTTGACTCACGACTGCGGTTTTCACGTCCGGTACACACTTTTGATACGTGCCTACGATGCGTGAACACATTATAATAAATGTGTGTTTCAGTATATTTTCACGTGTTTACCAACAATAAACCAAACTACTTTCATGAAAATAAATTATCAACCGCGACACTAAATTTGTACAGTAAATAAAGATAAGTCGTTCAATTTTTTTACAAATCATAGGTCAAGTATTATCATAACGTCAGAATAAAAAAAAGTTAGCCAAGTGCGTGTCGAGCCACGCGCATGCAGGGTTCCGTAGTTTCCCTCTTTAAAATTAAAAAAAATACTCATATTTTAACAAATACCATGGTTTTATCTTAACAACTTTCAATGAAATTTGGGCGAAATTATACGTTTACTTTGATCGACTATATCTCGATAATTATAAAAGCCTACATATCCGTCACAATTTATACTGAATTTTTTCATATTTTTAGAAGCAGTAATTTAGTAGGTAGAGGGGCGGACCCTTGACTCTAAGAAAATTTGACGGTTAGAAGCTTAATATTTCGGAAATTGTTCCTCGTTCGGAAAATGATTTTCCCAAACCCATATTGTTTTTAAACGACCTATCCAACGATACCCCACACCAAGGGAAAAATGAGAAAAAAAAATGTTTGGTCTCACTTTACATATATAGGGGAGACACCCCAACAAAAAATATTTTTCAAGATTTTATTGTACGACTTTCTTGGCGTGATTTATATGTATACTCATGCCGAATTCCAGTTTTCTAGTATTAAAGATCTCGGAGCAAAAACGCGGACAGACAGACGGACATGTCGAAACTATAAGGGTTCCGTTTTGACTACGGAACTCTAAAAAAAGTAGTAAAGTAGTTAAAGTAGGTTCAAGTTAATAACTTAAAGTTCAAACATTTTTGATACTCACATTGTTTGCAATGAGCAAAAACGAAAGTCCGAAGAGCAAGTAACCCATGTTGAATTAACCGCTGGTACTGTGGTGTCGCTGACAACGTCTTTGTTTATATATGGCCACTAGATGATGTCTCTATAACATTATTATTGTATTACTTCGTAATTACACCTACTACTTAAATATTCACTCATTAAAAGCATAATAATATTATGGCTTTTGTAATAGCGACTTTACATGCAGTAAATGGTAGTAAAGGATACTTACATATTTTATTTTTTATTATTATTAGAGAGCCGAGGTGGCCTAGTCGTGAGAACACGACGATCTAAACCGAAGGTCGCGGGTTCAAAATTTCAAACCCTGAATTCTCTAGCACCGCTGAATTTTCAAGTGCTTTTGTATTTAAATTCTTCTCGTGCTTGGCGGTGTAGGAAGACGTCGTGAGGAAACGTGCGTGTGCTGGAAAAAAATTCTGCCACATGTATTTCCACCAACTCGCAGCGGAGCAGCGTGGTGGATTAAACTCCATAACCTTCTCTTTAATAGTAGAAGCAGCCTTTGCCCAGCAGTGGGACATTAACAGGATGTTACTTTCATACTTTACTTTACCATTACTACTCTTTTTTCAGTCAACGGTAAAATTTCCATAACTTATCTATCATACTTATAAGTAGGTAAAAAAGTCTACCTATATATCCAATTGCTTTATATCTACAAGTTTTAAAGAAATAATAACTTTTCAATTCATTTTTGAAAATGTAACGTAGGTAAGTATGTACCTACTGTCCATGGAACTATAAACATATTTGTTAAAAATTGTGATATCAAATCAATACGAAATACAAGAACAAACTCACTGTACCAGTTACTGAAATATGTCGAGTAATATGTATATTTTTTTTCTCTGACTATATAGGACAGGATCGATATCTGGGGGCACGGCAGTGCCTCCGCCAAGTCGAGCAAAAAAGCGGCACGGCCGTACCATCCTTTTCTCGAAGCAAT
>DVVJ01001935.1:0-10465 GCA_018234505.1 Junonia neildi neildi
TTTAAGTCTGCATCTTTAGGCTGTCTGATTCAAACTTTGATTTTTCTTTAAATTCTCATTACTCATTTATATAATATTTCGTAAAACAAATACACTCTTAGAACATTTAACACTATTTTCACTATATGTGGTCGTCACGAACTAGATCATCATACGATCCGCTTAACATGCATTACAAATTGCAAACGTTTACTACCTTTTCATTCCTAATGGATAAAACGAAATCATAAAACCATAGTTTCACGTTTCAATTCATAAAATAAAATTGCTTTATTTTCCTTGTAAATATTATAATGACTCAACAACGAAAATCAATCATTTCACATTTCTGTGAAACAGCAGGTAGTGCCGGCCTCAATTTACCCCACTGTCTCCGTAGTTTCCATTCGCAATCGCAAAAACTTGTGAACGGAGCTACGGGCGGGGCGGCGATATCGACTATCTTGCTAATGTCCACTGTAACTTGGCATGTCACATTTATAAGCTATTCCCCTACGAGAACATTAACTCGAAGCAGCAAGGGAGGATGGGTAGGTCATCTTAACTGGTACGGATTTAATGACACATTGTTGGAGACGGCGAACGGTCTGAGGTATTGAGAAGTTCTTGCGATGCGACGCAAGCGCACCGTTATCCTATTTCCTCCCTCCTTAGTTTGTTACTGCTTATTATAAGATTTAGCGAGTACACGTCACTTGGCTTTATGGAGAATGAGGCGTAATGAGACATTGCGCCTTCCAGCCATAAAGCTCAGTTTCTGTGTTATATGAACTCAACGCGGGAATGAAATTATTTCCGTATTTTATAATATGTAATATAAATACAACTGTTCAATAAATTAGCAAACAATTATGATTCAAATGTATTTGTAATCTAAATTTTTTGCTCGTGACTCTGTATCTATCTAAAAATATCCCTTATCAGTTACCTACCTAACCCACAAAATACTTGTCATCGTCGAAACCTACCTGAGAAATAATAATAAAATATTGTATAAAAGACGTGATAACAACGACATATTACAACAAAGAATATTATAGGACAATGGGAAACAAACTCTACAAAGTCCTTGTCTGGTACAGGAATTTTCATTTCAAGAACATTTAAAGTGCATGTTTCTAACTGCACTTTCAAAATCAAATTACGTCTACCGCATAAAACTACGATAATGTACTAAAAAATAGTTAAAAACTACTCGGAAAATTAATGCATCTTGCTTTACAACTCCCACATACGAGCGGAGTGCGGCTCGGTTCGTAGGAAAACTATAAAATGCATACACGGACGTTTCCAATGGAGAGCGGGTGATGAGAAGGGGGCGGTGCGGGGTGAGGGGCCAGTCGACACACTTTCTGAAGGGCTCTAAAACCACGGCTTTTGTGGCCACCTTTATGAGCCATCTATTCGTGGACCTTTGATTTATCACAAACAGTTAAGGCCAGTTTTTGTGTAAACAGTTGGTATTCCACATTTATATGTAGATACTTTGAAGTGATTTTTGTCACACGCTTGAGTATCGGGAGTTCGAATTTTATTTTATAAACCTTTTATATGGTTACATATTAATATTGGATGAAAATGACTTAAGAAAAAATATCGTGCTACATAGCTTTTAATTATCGTGTTTACAAATTACATTGTACATACCTACCTATCTCGACTTGTTACGGCAATTATTTATTAAGTAGTTATTACTTTATTATAATTATGGATTGCTCGAACATTCTGTGATCATTAAAATGACATAAAGCTATAACATTTATCTTCCTGGATACTTAATACACTTTATCCAACCAACTAACCATGTTTAAAGGTCTGAAAATGTAGAAAAATATGTAAAAATTTCCGCATTTTCTCGTCTCATTGTCTATTCATTCACATTATAACTATAACAAAATAATAAATACAATTCATATAATATAAAAGTGTTGAAATTTTCGTCAAACTGCAGCAGTACTTTTCATTATCTTTTTCTTGATGCAAAAAAGTGCAATGTCTGTCTTTTTTGTTAAACATTGCAAAACTAACGTCCAGACTGCAGTGTTATTGTTTGAACTTTTTCCTAAACAAAGAAAACACAATACCTAATGTAATCGTTTAGATAATAGCTGCTGAAGTGATAGTACGGTGACGAAATGCAACTGTATAATGTTATTAATAATTTTAAAAGGTATCACTGCAATATAAAAGATGGCTATAAAGGTTTTAAGCTCCATTATTCTTAGCTTTATTGTGCTCTATTTTTATCAAAATAAAAAGGTTGCTGATATAATGTTATATCAGTAAACCTCCAGTTTTATACTACTTAAGTAATACATATATAATATCGTACCACATACTCTTGCCTACCATACGTGCAAAATAGGTTATATAAATAATTTTATAGTAATTGCTGCATATAAATCATTACGTCTTTCGATAACTTTTATTAAATGATGCTGCCTAATTACTCTAAATGGAAATATTTAAACCTCAGAAAACTTTTTAAAAAATCAATAAATATTAAAATATTAAAGAATTTTCATCACAAAAGTTAATATAATTTTTCTAACGTGGTGCCTTCCTTGAATCGTGAAGTACCGACCGAGGGCAGTGGTCTCGGCTGGGAGGGGGCTGGTTGCGCAACGCATTACAATAACGCGACGTTACGTGCCTTGGCCGCTGCGCCCGCGCCGGGGTCATGCGCCGTTCGGGGAACGTTTACACCATTGTCACGTGGTTTGAGTTTGCAGGATTTACTCCTGTATCTATGGATTGATATGTCTATGGTGTCTATGGTGGTGTTATTGATTTTTTTTAATAAGAACGCTTTGTTGTTTCTTGTGGATGAAACGGTAAACTATGGTATGGTACGATGGTATTTTTTTTTTCAAATAGGAAACGCTTTCACAGAAACTTAAATTGTTCACAAAAATGCACAAGTTATCATTAATGGATATTTCTATGTACCTATTAATATCATAAAGATCATTTTCTGTGTGGGAATTTATCGCGTAACAACTGCTAAACACCATATTAATAAGTGTTTCACACAAAAAATATGTGCAAAGACAATTGATACGAACATTTATATGAACAAATTCGTGCTCACAGTTCTGTTTAAATAATTTTAATAAGAGATACAATCAACCGATAAGCAACGAAGTTCGTGACAACTCCACGTGCTAAGGTCAAAAACTTCGAACATATCGAATGAAGACATTACACAATCATATAAAGCGCTGACTAATTTATTATAAAGTTGCATGAAATGCGTTTTTAAAGGAGGGCACACATTTTAATGCTACAGTGTCTAAGCAATACAAAGAAAGTAAAGGTTTAAAATGAAGCTAGCATTCATCGAATACTAATTCCAAAGCTGCCCTTGATACCATTTTATGCGATCGGAATTAATTGGCTTGATCATACCAGTATCAGAGGGTGAGCCGCAAATCAGATCTCGTTTAGATTGTTAAGTATGCTTACGATAATACTAATTAATACGCGATAAATGTTGCTGCGTACCCTGATTATGTAAACAGAGTCTACGATAGAATTAATTTAATGGGAAATAAATATTTCACTAGTGATGTTAAATATAATTTGTAGACTTAACCCAAACAATAATAAAATTACACGCTAAAACCAATTAAAGTTACATTCAACCCAAAACGTATTGCACACCTGTTTACAATCACACCGAACCTTAATTACATAACTGTCGTTTAAAGAGCCTCCTCGAGAGGTGTTAATTCTAAATGATAGTGGAACTAGAGATCCAGCCGTCCACGCAAGGATGCGCAGGCGACGCGTTTCTTTTTAGAAAGTAGCACGTGTCGGGGTTGTTCACCCTGCCGATCCGGGTCACGCCGTCCCGCGCGCCGCTCTCCGCAAGTACTATACGTACTAGTCCTTGATAAGGAAACTCCATTGACACCATAATTGAACCGGGTCGACGGATAAGGCACTCCTTGTGAGATATATAGGACGCCTGATATGATAGCGGCTATGTTGAGATTTCAAGTCATACACCTTGTGGTACTGTTAATGATTAGTAATGGAGGCATGTTAATCGTAAATTGTAGAGTTGGTATGTATTTATATTAGTTATACGAATTTGCAGACTTTTTAAACTGTTTCAACACTAAACATATTAAATGTTTGAAAATGTAACTTTTATGTTTTAGATTGACTAACTAAAATTAAATAATTAAAATTTCTTTCTCAGTGTAAGTAAGTTAGTGGTACGTAAATTAAGTAATTGTATATTTTTAAGTTACTTACTTACTTTTTGATCTTATTTAGGTATCATAAGTGATAAAAATCTACGTAGCTACCTCGTCTACTATGTTCAAAGTTTATAGACTAAAACTTTCGCTTACCATTTGGTAATACAGTTAAGAGGCCCAAGACACCTGTGCACGGCTCTCAAAACTGATTCTTTCTGTTAGATATAAAAGATTCCACTATTAAATATTCCGAATTGAATAAAATTCCTCCCTCGCAACCTGATACTCCATACATAACGAGTTGTCATGAAGAGCGTGTAGCAATTTAAGTACTTCCATCGAGACCACAACAATGGAGTTATTTGTAAAATAGGCTTCCCTTTGTTTATAAAGGATCATTGTCTAAAATACATTTCTTTTATTTCGAGCTCCGTGTCACACTTAAATACAATATGCGATCAAAAGTGGAATAAACAGGATCTTGTCATCATTTTATAAATCCTGTGTTATTTCTATTAACTTTTATATAATTATTGCTATTTCAGACTTCCTATTTTTAATTTATTTGTTTTTTAAAAATCAATTTACACGTTCCGTAATCGTGTATTTTTTTATTTTTAATACACATTGAATAAAAAGCGGACTGTATAATTAGTTGTACAATCAAATAATGGCTTACAAACAAATAATTCAAAAAGGACTAAATATACCACCATAAAAAAACCAATATCTATATAAAATAAATACATAAAACAATTATAAAGTATCAGGAAATGAAAATTTAACATTAAATAATCCCTGATTTCCCGTGAAGGGATGACACCCGCATAGCCGCGTTGTCCCAAACTAAAATACACCACTTAAAGACTAGGCTCCCGCAGACAACGGAACTAGGTCAAAATGATTGACTTATTTCTCTATTTATGACGTTAAGCCCTAAGCGTCTGGGCTTTTGTCCCTTTTACGAAATGAGTTTTAAATCGTACGTAACTAAACTTTTTTCATGAATATTTTTTAAAGAAGTAAATTATGCTAAAAAGGCTGGGTATGTTATGTAGATGTTATTATTTAAAATCTACAAAAGGTATATCTAGATCTAGAGAACATTTTATTAAGAAGTACAAATACGATGCCTTATTTATGTTATTGAATTGTGAAATAATAAATAAACAATTTGACATATCATAATAAAACAACCATTTTATGTATAAATAAATAAATTATTTACTTATTAACACAAAACCTATCAAGGTAGATGAACATAATAGGATAATAATGTAACAATATTCTATGTGATGTTCAGAATTCATATTAGTTTAACCATACAAAAGTAAAAACTATAGAACTCTTAATGTTACTTTTACCGTCCGAATTCACTATTTTTACCTTAATTTAAATAACAATTTAATCCATAAATCATAACGACATCTAAAATAGCTATAATCGTAATTTCATTTAACACTTGTGATGTTGTCCATCCGTGCAGCAGAATTCTTTGCCCGCGGAAAAGTTAGTGGGAGTCCAATCTCCTCCGCAGTTCCTGATAAAGAGGAACGCCTTCTCTCGGTGCACGTCGCGCTCCACTGCGCCGCAGATCACCGGCCCGGCGCGCGGCAGGTACTTTAATATCTGAATATTGCGGAACAATTGGGTTCTTTATTAAGCACAGATTTACTCGTAAAAAAATCAAATATGTCACAGATTAAAAAATATATTTTATACAGGCAAAGATGATGTAATTGTCATGTAGGTATAGGATATTTATAGGAATTTATAAAAAGTTAATAAATAAACAAATAAAACCAGTAGTGGTTTTATCCATTTGAAGTCCTAATCACCTTATGTTTACAAATAATTTTCATATATTATGTATGATGCGTACCGAAAACAATTTTTGTAACTATTTTTTAATTAAAGCTAACTAATGTTACTGTTGGTAGCGATATACTGTTGGTGGGTTAATTCTATTCAAAACATAAAATGGGCTTTAAAAACCGATCGAATCTAACGTATAGAAGGAAACAGCAATTATTGACGCTCGCTTACAACTCGAAAGTACAGCAATTAATACCTCCTCTCGGTAATGAAAAGCAATGACTAATTAAAATGAAAATCTACGAGGGAAGTGATTGCCAACATGTACACATCATTTTATTGTCTGTCCGCATAACTCTTTCTAAGTATCAAACGTTGCAACAACGTTGTAAAAATTGTTAAAGAATTAGACGTTATGTGGAGAAAATACCTTGAGAACAACATCGAATGAATGTTCATAAACAATTAATAAATAAGGATAAATGAAATAGAAATACCAGAAATGTGTAAAACGATATGCAAGGCAATAATAATACTTACTTATCCAGTAACCTGGATAAGGGCTTAAAAATATATAAATAATATAAAAACGCTCTTATGTAGAGTGCACTTATTTCACCTTATCGAAATATAAAACCAATCTACAATAGAGCAACCTAATTTACATACTCGATCCAAGAAAAGGACATTTGAAAACATACCACATCGAGGCATTTACTGATGCAGTGCTTGAATCCCCCGGAGCACGGCAAGCTAGGGCTGTCAGTGTCATACGTGACCACCGGCTCGCCCTGCGGCGGCCCTCGCGGCCGGCTCCGGCGACCATCCTTGATGCCGACCTGCTGCGACATGAACACACCGCATTGGCACGGCTCTAGCTGCGAAATAGGATAATTTATGGCTATGAAATAATTGACTCGTCTAATATCTTTCGAGCAATTGTTGTATATTTAGATATAGCGGCAAACTTGGAAACAGCTCTACTGGTTCCATAGGGATTTTCGAGAGCGTAATATCGATCTTATTTTATTTCCGAAGAAATGCGTGATTTTGAAGTTTTCAGTTTTTCACCAAAAAAGTAAGTAAGCAAAATTAGAATAACTACTTAATTTATTTTTTACTTTGTTATGTGGTTAATTGTATTATAATAAAAAAAATGTATCACAAGACGCAGGGAAAACTTTTCGTTCACACGTTTCGTTAAATATACGACTTCCTTTTTACTGTTTTCATTAAGTTAAAATAGGTATAATCAAGGATAAGTTATCGTAGCTGCCACAATAACTAGATATTATGTAAATATCCTATACTTTGAACAAAATGTATTAAGATATATTTATATGTCAACATGGGAATAAGGACCAAAAACTCGTTTACTTGATCCACGATATCCGTGTAACGTTTCGTTCTCAGGCAACTGAGATATCTATAAGAAATATGGACATTGATTTTAACATAGACTACCTACATGTTACATAATTACCAACTTAATTTGACTGTTGTCTCTTCTTGGAACTTTAAAATTATGTTATTATTTTCCTTCTTATTAGAAATATATGAAAAACTATAGTGTTCCATATATTTCTTATAAGCGCTACAGCGCTACCTTCACTTGTATGCCTATTCTTCTTAAGTTTCTTACGAGGAGTTAGTGAGTAAACAAACGTAAAAATCCTATTTTATACTATATAGAGAAGTAAATATAGAGTGTACTTGTCCATCGAAAAGTGTCTATTTTAAGATTGAATACTATTGTAAGTATTCCCTGCCTAGGATAGACTACTCTAGTCCGCTCCATACAATACTAGTACAACTAAGTATAAGTATTACCTAAAGTTTACATAATAAACTCAGTTCACAAATCCCATATGTAACGGAGTTCAATTAAAAAATATGAAAATCGTTTTTTCCTGTTCCTGAAAGATGTCTTTATAAAGTCCTTAATTATAAATTAGGTATTATAAAAAAATGTCTTTTATTATATTTTAAATACTTACCTCATCAAAATCATGATCAAAATCGACATTCTCCATTGATTTCAAGCTTTCTAGTTCGTCTCGCTTCAGTTTGCGCCGGGCCTCGCTCGTTCCCGCTAACCACAAGCATGCCACCAAGAACGCCCAGAGCCGGATGCCAATCATTGTACAGCCGATGAAGTTATCTATTAAAATAACGTCATTTATGAACTAAATATAATTTATGAAGCTAAATTTACTGGAAAATTGAAATTATGTAAACTGTTTAGTCGGTTATTTGAACTCGATGCGTGTTACGAAGCTGCTATTGCATAAAAGGTCGTGGGTACGAGCTTCGCTGTGATAATTAAGATCTTTAGATCTATGTATATTCCTATTTTCTTCACTATTTTTCATATTTAGGTATAAAGATTAAACAGTTGATCCTTATTCCCAACAAAAACCTTTAAAAATTAATGTAAATTTTGTAAAATATCTTAAAAACGAAATATATCATCCATCTCTAAATTCTTAAAACTATTACAATTTAAGTACCTACTTAAAACGTATAAACTTATAAATGCCTATCAAATAGTAAAAAGGTAACAAACACATATAAAACAATAATCAAAAGAAACCGTTAAAAATAAATAAAATTATGCCTAGTTTGAAAAATCTAACTTACATTGCACTTCCGTAAATCAGCTAACGAATTCAACCCACCTTGACATAGCTGAATAACCAAAACAATATAAATGACCTGATAATGGAGGGAATCTCTATTTAAATCCATATCAAAAGGAATTTTAGTTGGAAACGTCACACGAGAATGCTAAGTCAGCGTCGTGTTACGTGCAAAATACGTGCATTCAATCTCGACGGCATCGATGTACGTGTCGCAATGATCGGAGATGCAACGAAGAAAATGCCTTTGCATCGTGAGATGATAAGCGATTTATTGGAATTTTGTACCGTCTAAGTATTATATTATGGCCAGTTAGGCACATAAATGACATATAAAAATTATTTTAAAATTGAGGTCTACATGGTTTTCCAACATTTTATGTAACATTTTTTTTTATTTAAAGTTATAATAAGTTCTTAAATAGACTTCATATATTATTTTCGCACGTCTACTAAATTACACTTTGGTCTAAAATTCGGGCGTTGGTCTCAACATTTTGTTGCCCATTTGATTTATATATTGCCAAAATATGAATAAAACTGCCCAAATGTTCATTTAACATTTGTAATTCTCTCTTTCTTAACTAATTGGTATCATGGTTTCTATAATTTCACCTACGGAAAATACATAGTCATTTTATGAGGAGATATAACGAATTCAACATCCATCATCACTCATGTGAAATGGGATTGTATTGTGAAACTGGGGATGAAGTTCCTTTTCATTTTAATTTAGCATATCTTCTTCTCTAATGACCAATTTATTTTATTTATATTTATTGTCATAAATATTGTTAAATGCCAAAATTGCTAAAAAGGTAACATGCAAACCGACAGATTAACTTTTAAAAGTAAGTAATTGTACCTACTTATAGTGATAAGATCCTCTTAATTTTATTATTATTGTTCAATCTCAAGCTAAAATTAGAATTGGGATTTCATAGTAAAGAAAACAGGTTAAAGTCCGGGATAGTGTTGCTGCCTCTTTTTAAGTGGTAAAATTTCACTTATAATTCATCTCGTGTTTGGCTGTGAAGTAACATCGTGAGAAAACCTGTATACCGGTATCGAAAGAAATTCACAGACGCGTAAATTATTTAGAGCATAAAACATTATAATTATATAAGTATAATAAAGCTTCATTTATCCCTTATAAGTTATGACATTTCTTTTTCTACGTATTAGTATGGTTAGTACACTATTAAAAATATTGTTAGTATTTTTATATTCTTATATTTTATCTATTCTATATAAGTACCGCTTTTTGCGGTAAAAGCCTCCTCCAAATTGTGCCAACTTTCTCTATCTCTAGCTTCTCTCGTCCAGAGCGTTTCAGCTACTTGTACGATGTCATCACTCCATCTTTTGAACGGTCTGCCCCTTCTTCTCGTTTTGTAAATTGGGTACCAATTTATAACAATTTGTGACTATCTTCTATCTTTTATTCTTTGTATGTTTTCGGCCCATTTCCGCTTCAGTGTCAATATGTGTTTAACTAAGTACATCTCTAGCCTTTGTCTTTGTCCTAATATATGAGCTACTGATCTTGTTTTCCAATTTTATACGAATGAAACTTCTTTCTATGGCCCTTTGACATGACCTTATTTTATTTAAATGTGACTTTTTGAGAGGGCAAGTTTGACATGCGTATGTTAAACAGGGGGTCAGACATATATCTGTCGCAGTCATCTTGTTGTATCCGCTATTCAATTGAATCACTAGCGCTTTCATTGAATGACGACATTCAATTGAATCACTAGGCCGAACGTTGATTAAACAAACGTCACTCAACGTCCAACTAGT
>DVVJ01001936.1:0-10464 GCA_018234505.1 Junonia neildi neildi
ATACCCCCTAAAAGGCCGGCAACGCATTTTGTAGCTCCTTTGGTGTTGCAAATGTCCATGGGCGACAGCATTCACTTGCCATCAGGCGATCTGTCAGCTCGTTTGCCGCCCTATTCCATAAAAAAAAGCCTATTATATTAGAAGATATTAAAAACGGAATTGGAAATGACTATAGACATAGTTGCTTAAATTGAAATCTGCAAACCTATCAACAAAACATAGTTCCTCATAAAAGGAAATGAAATATAAGAAATCTAAACAACTCAGAACCAATTCCTCCTAAAATTTCCTCCGCCGGACGTCCGGAACCGAACACAATAGGAACATCCGTGTCGCAAACAAATATTGGTTGTCAACAAACATTTCTATAAGAAAAATCGAACGGGCAACTTTTGAACGTAACATTTTAATATTTACTCGATAAAATGAAGATTTTCAATTCTGGTTTTATTCGTGATATTTTTGTCGATTTTTCGATTCGAATTTTTTTTTTCATGATGCTTGATTAATTGGAATATTTGAATAACACTGTTGATTAAAATTTAAAAATAAAATCAACATGCGATGGGCAAATTGTATCGATTAAAGGCATAAATCCATTTTGCAATCCATTTTGGTCTTATTCTATACTTGGTCCCAGTTCTAAAAAAAAACAACGAATAATGCATGACAGAAAGACGTTTAGACGTAAGTAAATAATCAGGGCTTAGATTTTCTTAATTCTTATATAGCAGTAGTGACCCAGTAAATTTTCAGTAAACCATTAGATTTGTTTGCAATTCACGCGGAGAAATACTTTATTTGATCTGTTGTTCTTGCTAACATTCAACATAAAAACTGAACAGGAATGTCAACAACGTTCATCCAAATACTTTACTGTAATACATAGTAGTAATTATTACATTGGTAACAACCACACTTGTTAGATAATTGAATAGTTTTGCAGAACAATGGAAGAATTGGCAAAAGTAACTTCTTCTTCTATATTCATCAACATTGATAGACAAAGTGCCTTATCGACATTTTACTTCCCTGTTCCTTAAATACAATAATACGGAACTTAATTCACTACATTGCTCCAATACAGATAAACATTATTGCTTCAGAATTGCGTCTAAGACTTGGAAATTTGATGAACGTTTGTGCAATAGTTGTCCAAACAGTTAATTCTATAGTTTCAACTGTATTGTGAGTATTTGTTGCTTTAGAGAGATACTAGTTTTGATATTTAGAAGTGGTTCTAGAGAATAGTTAAGTGGTTTTGACTAAAAACTATAACGATGCTTGGAACTAACAAACAATTGGATAAATCTGAAGCATTTATTAGCGGAAACAAAATATGGTAGACGAGTTTAATCTTTCGGAACTGCAAAAAGGTATGAAAAAATGTATAAAAAAATGATATATATTTTGAGTTGATGGTTAATTTAATATCATATTAAGTTACGTGGACATTGGTTTGACCATTTTCATCGAAGGTTGTTTAACTATTAATGATGATGAAAGGGTTTATTTTACATTAAATATCATCATAAAGCTATGGGTGATTCCATGAATTATTATTGTGTCCTTACGGTCATTTGAAATTGAATGTCGTAAAGTGTAATAAACAGGATCAAAATTATGAATCATATAATATCTTGAGAGCCGAGATAGCCTAGTGGTTCGAACAGGTGGATCTAAGCCGAAGGTCACGGGTTCAAACACATGGCTAGCACTGCTGGATTTCCAAGTGCTAAATTTGTGTTTAAATTCATCTCGTACTCGGGGGTGAAGGAAAACATCTTTAGGAAACCTGATATCCACCAACCCCCTGTGGAGTTGTGGTGGATTAAGCTCCCTTAACCTTCTCCCTAATAGGAGAAGAGGCCTATGCCCTGCAGTGGGATATGTACAGGCTGTGTTACTGTTACTGTTTATATTGTAAAAACGATAATATCCCAAAAAAAGTAAAATTATTATTTACCAAATTATTTCAAAAATAAAAATTTAGATAATAATAAATATGTAAAGGAATTTGCGTCCACTCTATCCACAAAATACATCTTATTTTATACAATATATGCTCTCTATCAAGATGTAACATCCATTAGGGCAAAACATCGATAAATGTCGGGTACTTAGCCGGGGAAGCGAACCCGGCGACTCGGTCAAAAGTCGAAGGACCTTTTCCACCCCATTTAATGATTACACCCGAAAGTAAAGACATAGAAACTGTCCTATGAATATACATTGTATAAGGCTTTGGCCTATTTACGTATTAGGGGATAATGACATATCTCGACATTTTTTTTTTCAACATTTTCTAAGGTTATCTTTATCTGCTATATTTTTTTAAAGGTACCTTCATTTGCATGAACAGTATTGATTATTTTTGAGAGCGTGATGTTCTGTAGGTACTTGATCGGTATTCTTTTAATGACTTGTAGCGTCTCAAGCTAAATTTATGCTAGAAATGTTTCTAATGAGAGTATCAAAAATTACGTTACCGAAAAGTATTAAAACTCATGCTTTGATTTCCTAATTTCAAAAATTTTGTTATATTTACTTCAAATATTACTACAAAAATGAGGAACTAAACAATATATTCATAATGATAGAGAATTTGCGAGGAATTTAGTAAAAAAATGAATTGTGTCTACTTCGTCTATAAGTTAAAAGATATTTTTAATATCGACGGTTGAAAGGCTATTTGGTCTAAGCGCCATTTTTTGACATATACATTTTTATACATATTTGGATAGAGAAGAATAAGCTGATTCCAAATATGTAAAAAATATACATATGTCAAAAAATGGCGATTAGATCAAATAGCCTTGCAACCGTCGATATATCTTTAGATATGTATATATTAAAAACTCACTATTATTTATTTAAATAACTTAGGTCAAAGAAGATATGACATGTATTAATGAACAACAAATTAAAAAATACAACAACAAACTAATAACATAATGAAGTTACCTTAGTTCTTCTTTCCTTGTATGCATAGGTATGCTGGACACCATGTACTTTTAAGCAGTGGGATTCTAAAGAACATCTTTGGGTGAAAGATTTTTCACATAAGTTACATTTATAAGGTCGGACTCCTGTGTGTGTTCTAGTATGCCTTTTAAGGTCAAAAGTGTCGTTGAAGCCTTTTCCACAAAATGTGCAAAGGTATCGTTTTACATCAGAGTGGCATTTCATATGTCTATTTAGAAGTCTTTGCAGACTAAAGTTCTTTGAGCATACTCTACAAACAAATTTAGTTGGATCATCTTCGCTGACTAAGACTTGCTTATTCTTTTCTTCTTCTCTTTGTCTAGCATTCGCTTCTGTAGCTAAAGGATTTTTCACACCATGTCCACCATTTATAAATTCTAGCGGCAGTTCAGCTGGCAGCCCTAGCTGTAACGAAATATTCATTTATTAGATATTTTTTTACATTAAGGACAGCCACGTTGAAATATTGGTAGCAAGAACAGAAAGTATATATATATGATAAGCTGAGCTTAATCAATTATAGCTGTCCTTTATAACGTTATTATTTTACATTAAAAATTTATTTTTTGCATGAAAATTTAAAAATTAAATTTGTAATGAAAATTGCAATAGGTAAAAGCAAAAGTTGATTCAGGCTCAGCGTTAAATGATAACGGTTTTAAATTTTGTCTTCAATGTCATAGATGTTCTTTTTATATGTAAATTGTTTGATAACATTAAAGACAAATAAAATTGAAGCTTCGCCTTAAAATCAAATAATGCTTACCCTTTGTTGCAAGATTTGAATTTTGCTATCGTTGACAGAGCCTTTCTTGAGACTTACAGCAGCAGCAGGGCTAAGAGCAGAGTTCTCGATGTGACTGTTGCCATCCAAAGAATTATTTCCACCCGGCGATGGCAGTGAAACTCCAGTTGGTGAATCCAAATCCAGAGCATGATTTGCGAATGGGAAGCCCGGTGATAATATTTGTTGTCGTTGTTGAAGTTGAACATGAATTTGAAGTTGTTGCATTTGTCCTTCGTTATGTTGCAAAAGAGCTGGATTTAACTGCATCAGTAAGTCCGGTCGTTCCTTAGCAAAATTATAAGTAGAATTTTGCTCTTGGCTTGCAAAAGCTAAGTAGTTCGCTTTTTCGTAGTATTGTCTGCTTAAACTAACTTGTTCTGCCAATGACTCAATGTCAACACCATTATGCACTGAATCAGGTGTTATTGAAGAAGATTCCCGTAATTCCGTATCAGTTATAGATTCTACATGATTATTTAATAAACTCGCGAAATCATCCGTTGAATCCGAAAGATTGCCTAATATCCCTTCATTCGGGGCAAAGGTTAATGTAGTGTAAAATTGATTGTTATCTATAACATCTTCCCCCATATCTACTACCATTGAATCGTCGAAGTTACTACCATAATTACCAATTGCGCCGAGATTTTCTATTTTATTTTCATAATCAATCTCTTCGTCTTTAAGAGCCAATCCGTAATGTGCATTCTGCATTAATGAATATTGTTTGCTTTGTTCCGGAAAAGTTGTATTTGTATTTTCCGTATTTTCGCAATCCATATTGAAACCATTGATCATATTAAATTCGTTAGAAAAATTACCATTAGCATTATATGTATTTTGACCACTTTTTGTGTTTGGTCCTAAGGTTTCATAAAAGGGGGGAAGACTACCAGTGGGTGGACTGTTTGGCCCATAATTAGATCTACCATCGCGGCCATTACCACCACTACCCGAACCCCCTCCCAGAGCACCACCTCCACCAGACGATGGAGCTGCACTGCCGGTGCCAGAACTAAAGCTTCCTGAACTACCACTGTTCTGTGAGTTTCCACTTGAACCATTTCCACCTGTTGATCGCCCGTGACCAGCGGCTGCATTAATAATTCCTGGAATTTTGTTTCCTGGTCTATTTCGTAAAACTAATACTGGCCTAGCTAAGATTCCATTTGCAATTTTCGAGCTACTTGTTCGCCTTTGCTCTCTAATTTTCTTTTCTGTTTCTTCATCCTCAGATTCTCCCCTTTTTTTAGCAATAGCGTAATCGATTGGTTGATCCTGTTCTGGTTCTGGAGTGGGTAAGGTGGTCGGAATTGTAACGTCTGATAGTTCCTTCTTACCATCACGAAACTGTGACTGTGAAGGTGTCCTTTGTATAACAGATACTTTTTGACAAGTGACGTTATTGTCAATACCAGGTGAAGGTGTCGATTCAGGTGAAGGTGAATTTCTTGTAGGAAGGACAACGGGTTCGCTTTCTAGTAAATCTTTTTCTTCCTTTATTAACGGCTTCCCTTCCGATTTTTTCTCTTCAACAAGAACTGGTAAGTATTGTTTTCTCTCTGCTTGAGTCAGTACATGCCCTCTATGACTTCCATATGGGATTTCTCCACCCAAAATAGATGATATAAACCTTCTAGGTTCTTTTGTGCGTCGCTCTTGTGAATTTTTTTCGCCATTGTTTTCACCAAATACGTCACGATCTGAAATGAACAAAATAATCGTAAGTTATTATACAATTAAAAATCGGATAATTTACTCATATGTATGTATATGTAATATTTCGGAAAATATTTTAGATTCTAAAAGGCATATAGAACAAGTTACTGAGCAATGACTATTCTTGACTGTTAGTAACGTATTCGTGTAGCGTCGCAAGCGTAAGACCTCGTTGACGTCACTGGTATGTGCCTCCATAACGGTAACACTCGCCTCCGCTTACACACCCACAACAACGATATATGTGTGCGTAAGTGTCGCATTATTATAATTGACGCCCTATTCACAAACACAAAGGCAACCTAACTTTGTCACGTAACA
This sequence comes from Junonia neildi neildi, assembly GCA_018234505.1. Classification (NCBI taxonomy): domain Eukaryota; kingdom Metazoa; phylum Arthropoda; class Insecta; order Lepidoptera; family Nymphalidae; genus Junonia; species Junonia neildi. Next base: position 5,813 of record DVVJ01001936.1, read on the forward strand.
TTCATCATATTAAATTGTTGTTACTATACTTATTTATTAATAAATCAGTGATATTGGTACCTAAACGTTAACTGTTGCAAAACTTATACGAAGTTTTTACTGAGGAAAAGAATTCATTCTAAAATACACAACTTCTTTTAATTAAAAAAAATCAGGAAGGAAGTGATTGAATATCAAATTTTCTAGTTACATCTCAATATGCGTAGGTAGCCAGTGAAAGTCCCAAGGTTGATCAAAACGAGTTCCTTTGCCCTTTCTCAGCTTTTGTTAGGGATCCAAGGACGACGCCTGCATTGTTGAGCCTTTTTTTGTTTAATTCTCGTAATTGTATGCGTCTGAGCAGACGGGTGTGACAACATAAAATTCTCTATTCTCAGCCATGCAAACATCACAAGACGCAGTAATTTTATTTTTGTCTTTAAGCAACATTATGTAAGTTACAAATGTTTTACAGAGATACGCGGTACAAGGGAATGCATAGTTAGGTACTTATAAACAAGTAAGTTTTTTATAAATTATATTTTTGTCACTAAACGTTTTAAAAATTTTAATTTTTTTATTGATATAGGCGTTTAGTATCTTGGTTATAATTTTGCGAATAGGAACATTTTATCCGTGCGTATGAGTATGTTTTCGCTCACATTATGCGGAAATGTTGAAATTAAACACGATCTATTATAAAGTTTTAACACGGTTTTGCTATTCAGTTATGTTAAATTTAATAATAATTCGCAGATAATTTGAAAGATAGAAATATATTTATTTTAAAGAAATAATTAGGTAAAGAACAATACCAGCGGGTTTAAATATTGACATACGAATGACAATATTGAAACTATCGTAATTTCAGAAACAATTTTAGCACCTAATGAAATAGTTTCTGCTATGAACGTTATTTCAAAAATATTATCGCGCGAATTAGCGACTTTATACACGTAGCATTGAAGTCATTGTTAACGACGTCTATTTAAATAGTGCGGTTTTTATTCTAAAACGGTAAGTCAAGGCCCCGTAATTACCATGTCCATATCTATTCAGTTACTTGTTGTTTCCTGTCGAGAAACTGTACGAATAACCTTGAATGCGAGCAGTCATTATTTGGCCATTACAGAGCTAGCCTTCTTCGCTTCGCTCCCCACATTGGTTTTTGGCAATAATTACTAATACCTACCTACTCCTCAATCCAGTTTAAACTTCGAAAACTTGTAAATAAGTAAGTATGTCTATCTATATTTTAAAAATAAATAGCTGATATTTGTATGCAAAATGTATACAATCACATAAATTAAGTATGTTTATAGCAAAGATCATTTGGCAGTTTCTCATTATATGTAGCTTCACGATTTAATTTAATTGTATTCTAAAAAAAAGAGTTAGCTATTGTTACCAGATATACCGTTAATGGTAGTTGTTATGGTAGGTAATTTACATTGATATCGATCAAATTATCATTTTGTCATGATATTGTTTAAATTTTTTAATATTAAACATGTTTAGGTCGGTTACAGTTATCAGGTAAATAAAATATTTCTTAGTAGGTAATAACCTAGGTATTCATACCCAGTAAAATAGTATTTTTACGTGCCAAATAATAATATAATTATTTCATATACGAGGTTGCTACATTAGTGGATTGTGCAACGTCTAATTATTCTGAATGAGGTCTTTTGTGATGTCATGGAACTATTTATTCATTATATATTATTACCATTAGGTATATTATAGTTTTTAACGTTAGGCATTCATATTGATTCCTTTATTCGCATTCAAGCGAATACAAGGAGACTATAAAACAGGTCATATGTAAAAAAAACTAACAAGAAACAGCGGGCGGACTAGTATGTCCTTGCGCTCGGGGTTATCGGACGCTAGTAGCATTTAAAGTATTAAAAACGTAGCTGTCTTATGAAGAACCGCTTCGGACGGAGCACATAAAATTCCGTTGAAGCCTTTTTTCCATAAACATAAGCACCGATAGCACACGGTACACCGGGAGCGCACTGGCCGCAAAGGATCGGTTAAAAGGTCGTTGGGAAGGACATCTTTTTTTTCTGCCTTATTTATTGTTACTCCACTGTATGTGGAAGTTTTACTTTATTACACGTGCTGTAAAGCACATTTTAATATTTTTTCTTCTAAGAACATACTTTACTTAGCTATGTTAAAAATGTGTACTGATGATTAAAATATCGTTCCTATACATCTAAAATTGTATCTACATATAATTATACAGTAAACGAGCCTTCCGGATATTATCAACAGAGTACTGAACAAAAAACATTGCTTTAATACTTCTTGCCTCTAAACGAACAGCTACAAAAACTGTTCAACGCTTTATTATTACTTTGATCACAGCGTGAATCACAACCAGATTTGGCAAGGGTTAATGACCCAAATATGTTTGCCGAAGTGTTCAAGGCTAAAACCGACTAATTTAGTTGGCTGAACGTAAAAAAAATACCGACATCTAAAACGGACATCTATTAATTCAATAAATTACTTATTATAACTTTAAAATAACCGTTATTTAGAGAACGAAGAATTTTATTGGCAATTGGTGTAAAATATTCAAGGTTCCGTGATTAATAATAATTAGTTCAAAGTAAATATTTAGGTGTATAGGTAACAAATCCATGTTTTGAGCTAAGTTACATAGAATATCTGTTTTTTTCTTGTTTACAAAAAACTACGTTCCGGTTTTTAAACTGTTAACGGCGAAAATGACTTCAGCGAATTAAAATTTACTAGTCGCTAAACAGGTTTTGTCTTTTGGGACTATTCAATTGTTATGTAGAACAAACACCTTTATACTGTCCTCAAATCTAAGAAATCGTGGGCGGCATTCAGTAAATTGCTCCAAAATACCTACACGAAATGATTATCTTTTGTAGCATGGTACAACAATAGCGGAGATGACCTTACTCTTGTATGCCTGTGAAGCGATGTGTTCAAAATATAACTTCAAAATGTTATATTATTTACTTGTATAATAATTCACGTACAAAAACGTTTTTCTTTCTTCTATTTTAATAGAACTAAGAGAGCCAAAGAGCTTGCTGCACTACAAACGTAATGTGAAGTGTTGCGTCTTAACAATTATGTACAAAACTCAAAAGGTTTACATCTAATTGTTCAACTTTACAACGAAGTGTGTAGTCTTTAAAGCGTTATGATAACAGGAACAGGCTTATATATCGGGGATGGTCATTAATAAATCAATGTTCCAGAATGCACTTAAAGCAATCCGAAAACGTTTTTTTATCGCACATGCCTCAGTTTTACTATCGTCTTTTAGACGTTTTTCTTATACGTACATAAATAAAAGCTCCTAAAACTGAAATTGATAAACAATAATATACCTTAATGTAGTTACAGTATATTTTAATATTTTTACTCATAATAGTAATTATAATTTACTGTAGTTACTTTTAAAACAATCTAGTAAATGACGTGCGTAATATAAATGACAAATGATAATGAGGTACAAATTAAACGTAATTACAACAATATAAATTTTACTATACACTTTATTCTTAAACCACTAACCTTAATTATCGCAGTAAATGCTTTGCAATATACGTACATCAACTTTACCGTTAGAGCAAGAAATATAAAACGTTTTAGATATAATTTCAAGTCTCTACATAGTTTATATTAATTATGCAATAAATAGACTTATTTTAAAAATGTAATCTTAGTATTAATTATTAATTATAATTGGATTAATTTAAAGTTGAAGAATTTCATAATTTTTAAGGAAGTCCTGAAGTGGACGTAAAGATTGAAAACTACCATGGGAATGGAATGATATTTTACAAATGAAGGTTAAAATTAATGCAATGAGCTACATACATATATGCCCGTAATAATTTGTTTTTGTAATAAGTCAGGTTTACATACTATTATGCTTAACAAATAAACGACCGTCACAAATTCAAAGTTTTGTATTCAAGATTTTTCTGTTTATCATTCTTACATATATTTAATATCTGGAAAGATGTAGATACAACATAGCTACACTATATGTGAGTTCTGTGTGTCCTGTGTAATATAAATAGATCAAGAATTTATATAAATATACGTCTTATCCAGCTGTTTATTACCCAGTAAACAATCATCAAAAAATCTAGCATTTACAAATATGGAAGCAGATGTACTCGTATTTTCTATAACTGCCAAGCAATTAAACTTGAGCCCGCATCTCGACCGCTTATTGCAGAACCGGTGATTTGAATATTTTAACAAGACATGTGTGACCATTCCTAGAACAAATGCGGCATCACGTGCAACCCATCTTGCTGCGGACACGCAAAAAATATGCCCTTATACACGCTTTAAGTGGCATCTTGAAATGGCTTGTTGACGTTTAAACGTACTTCGTCTATGTATGTAGGTATCTATATTATTTAGTTGTGGAGCAAAAACGTTTAGAACAAAAAAATCTGAGTACCTAAGTATCTCCGAGTCGATTATCCAATCATTTTAATTCAATAACAACACGAATAATATTTTCAATACGGTTTAATTTTTTTGTAGCAAGTAGCAAGAAAAAAAGTATTTCAAAAAGAATAATTTGTAATTAAAAGAATATTTTTGCTTTTGTAATTTATGAATCCAGGCTTAATGAACTATTAATATAAGTACAATGGAGC
>DVVJ01001937.1:0-10464 GCA_018234505.1 Junonia neildi neildi
ATTCATATTTGAAAGCAATTTCACAAGGCTCAGAAAAATATATGTAGCTAATTATGTTTAAATTAAAGAATCTTATAAAAATGACTATCATCTTACCTCTTGACATTATCAGATAATTTTAAAATGACATTTGCTAATAAAAGGATAATATAAAGGTAAATGATAAATGCTTTATCATGCATACTTATTGCATTAAAATATAGAAACAATTAAAATCCAAGTAATTTTACCAATTTGTATAATACGTTAATCATTCAGAAAAAAATTTCCAGAAAGAAAACTACATTGTTTTGTTCTTAAAGAATGCCAATATTTACATACAGAAGAAGTAGGCAATTCAATGAAACAGCCTAATTTCCTTTAACAAATCTTTAAAATTGTTCGATATATCTTGCATGTCCTCTATTTATAACCATTATTGAGGGAACAATAGCAAAACGGCGGATGTAGGTAACCTGACCTAGGTTCGAAATGAATTTTTATTATAGTAATGAATAAGTGACTACCACAGCGTTGTAAATAACATAATAAGAGATAGGTATTTGTAGGGAATCGTTTCAGACGCCGATTATTTCATTTATTAGCCGTAAAGTAACGCTTCGAGAGGATCGCTTAAATGGAAAGAGATTGGAACAACATACCTAAACTCTTATTCACTTTAGCTGAGACCGTTCCCTGTTTAAAGCGATATAAAACCGTAATATACTCCAAGTCTCCGAGCGTAATTCCTTTAGAGTGATTGACAATATTCCTTTTTTGTTTTAAAAAAAAATATATGCCAATGCTACTTTCATTTTCAATTATATTTTTAAGTCATAAAATGTTTTCAGCATCCTCGTTATATTACAACATATATGTATATTGTATTATAAGACCATAGGATGACTAAAGAATGACTTTTCATTAAAACTTAAAATGCAGTCTTACGATCGCAAAGCTAAATTTATCGTAATATTTTTATAGAATGCTGATATTATTAAATTATGACAATATGTGAACTATGGCTCTCGTGAATAGAATGATAATCTTAGGATTTATTTAACGTTCCTATCATCGTGTGGACAGGCAGATGCAGTGCCAGTCAATGTGCACTTCTCGGCGAGGGCGCTCTTGTACAGCGAACGATTTAATCAATTTGAATATTTAACGTTAACGAAGTTTATGAGATAGTGTATTTTTCTGTATGGTGTCTTAAAAATAAAAAAAATTGATTCCGTTAAAAATATTTTATACGAAAAAAAGACAATAATGGGACAGTTTAAATATTGACAGTACAGTGGTAATAATGATCGCTTTCCTGATGGTAGAGATAAGTTTATTGTAAGTTTATTTTTAGATAAAGGCATGTGTGGATGATTAATGTCTGTGCGTGTTTAATTTGTTACTAATGTCGTTGTAATTTATTATAATTTTGAAATTATTTCCAATACTTAGCTACGATAATTTTTACTTAGGTTTCTTTTCCATTCCATTTTTTCATTATTATAACATTTTTTTATAATGATGAAAATACGATTTTATCAGTTGTCGGAACTTAATTTAGCATCAAAAGATATATTATAATTAACTCATAGATATATATAAGCGTATAGTACTAGAATAATGTACACTAGCTTTTATTTGCTAACATTAATGCTGTTTTAATGATTTCAATAAATATGTAAAATAACATAAGAATCGTGAATGTCTTTTGTTTATATAGGGCATTCAGTTCGAGTTGGTAACGATGATTCACCGTTTTCTCCAGACGAATTCCTTACTCGTTTACAATTGTACTCAATTAAGTATGTTAGCATAATATTAACTTACTAATGAATAATTAGCGAACTTATTAAATATTACAAAAGATCACTGTTTTCGTTGTTTCTTAAAAACTATGCATGAAAATACATTTCGTAAGCTATTTCACATAAAGAATCACTAATATGAGACTGTATTTTTACTATATTTTTAGAGTTCACACTGATATATTATTATTAATAATATTTTAAAAAATGTCTTTAAAAACTCTTAATCGGATTAAGACTCGCTGCTAAAATAAATTAATATAGATATAATTATGTGATTTAAAACAATATAGAGTTTTAAAAATAATAGAGGCGTGTGATAAGCGACCGAATATTAATTATTTTTAAATATTAATTTCAAGGAAAAGGGTAAATACTCCAATGCTGTACCTATCCGAAACCAAAATACTTTAACTTAACAAAATTCTAAAACGGCTTCATACGCTGTGAGCCTAAGACGCACAGATCTATCCTAGTTCTTTCATTGTATGCTACAAAAGTCTACAAGTGGGTGCCTGTTAAAGTGATGGATCGGCGAATAAGCGGATGCAATGTGCGCGCTTGATTAAGATTATTCGCTCGCATGACGTAGAGCATCCTTCTGAAACCCGCAGTCTAAATACCGTGCAAAGAGAACGGGTGACATCGAACTATTGTAATGCAACTGATGCGAATATTGGAATCATTACCTTAAATTATTTTGAACGGTGATATGTTTGAATTGTGTTTTATGTTATAGTTGGGTTACTTATTTATTCCTGAAATGTCTAGGATTTTTGTAATATTAAAACAGTATCTAAATTAGTGATTGAATAACGGGCTTTCATGTACTTGCCGATATAATAATTGTAGAACACATGTATATTTTAGGAATAGACAAAAAATGGCTGTAATAAGTCAAGGTATCTGTGTTTAAAATAAATAAATATTTAATGTTTAAAAATAAATAAATTTAAAAAATATTAAATGTTAATAAAATATTGACGCTTATTAAAGTTTATAAATAAACTTTGCAAAAACATATCAATTGTTTTGTTATTTATTTGTGCTAATTTTCTATGTATTCAGAGCACATGTCAAGCTTGAGTTAAAATCATTAATGTATTCATTATAAATTAAGGCCTGTCTGACTCCATTCTCCTGTACGTCACTAACTGCAAGACTGACTTTATTTGGTAAACAATCGTTAATTAATATACTGTTCCTTTATAGCAAGAAGACCTATCTGATAGAAAGGAAATTAGTTCAATACATAGACATTAATAAAATAAAACATAATATTTTATCAATGGGATCAATTGTCAATGCATTGCCGATGACGTGAGCCAAAGGTCTCACTATTATGGCAACAATAGTATAACAATTAAATGTATGTATGGGATATTTAGTTCTTGCAATAGGTACAAGGATCGTATACGCAAAATTTGCAACGACTAAAAAGAAATTCCAATACGAAAATCAATATGATTTACATTTATGGTTATGTCCCTTTGTCTGTTACTGTCCCATTTAGGGGTCCTATAATAGGTATGTGTTCATATGCATGACGTCAACTTATTATTACTTTTTCGACATTGCACCGATCGATATAGTCAACCAACTTGATATGGTCCCTTATGGTCAGCTGGCGCCCTTTTTATTATTGAATAATTTGTATATTGCAGAGGGGGCACTTGTATGTAGAAATTATTCGATCATGATAACTACTTTTTCGGTGATCTAACTAATCAGTACATTACGAGCACGGCGAGCGCCACCCGTGTCGAATAAAGAACGTATAAAATTTTTTATCTTACAAACTGACAGGGTAATGATAAATGTTTGAATAGGAGATAACTTTTGAACTTATATTAATAAAAAATAACGTAATTTTGTTTGTGTCTTTTAGGAAAAAGTGGCCTCTCGGCGAGCTCTAGTCGATCTACAAGTCCTCTTGGTCAAGGAGTAGTCAGTTTTATACCGCGAGCACCGGCTTCATCATCTGGGTAAGTTTATTTTAATAATTATTTAAGGCCACTTTACTTGTAAAAATTATATTATATTTCAATATATGAAATATACTTGTTTCAGATCAAGACCTAATTCGTCACTTCTCGCACCTGGTAGTAAAATTCCATCAACATTATCCCAACCTCAACAGCATTCACAAACTGCCACCAGTCAAAATGGCACCCCCACAAAACAGTCGATGCTAGATAAATTAAAACTATTTAACAAAGATAAAGTTAGTAGTGAGAAACAAAGTAGTAAAAGTACTGCAGTATCCAAGCGCACCAGTTCTTCCAGTGGGTTCTCTTCTGCAAAAAGCGAAAGGTCTGACTCCAGTTTAAGCCTAAATGAATCCGCAACAAGTACACATATCAAATCATCGAATTTGGTGGGACCTAAAAGTATAAGACATCAAAATGAGAATTTTATCAAAGATAAATCCGGTAAAAACGTTAAATCAAAGTTAGTTAATACAAAAATTACAACAAAAGAATCGTCTACACATTTAAATAAATCCAATATTAGGTCAAATAGTAATGAAAAATCAAAGAGTAGTCCAAAATTGCCAGCTCGAGATAAGGAGTCTAAATTAGCAGCTCCTAAATCTGTAAGTAACACAAGGTTAAATCAAATAGATGATCATTTAAGAAGTTCTAAAACTAAATTAGAATCCAAAATGGCAAAACATTCTGGAAGTCAACTGAAACTTAGTGATCAACGCATGGAGAATAATGTAGATAGCAAAACTTATGAAAATACAAAACATTTACCTAATCAAACGCAATCTCCTTCACCTACAAATGGGCAACCGTTACAAAATCATACTGGAATTCCTAAACCCACGGCTGCAGTAAAAGGAACAACAAAAATGTCAAAGGATGAAAGACACGTTATAAATAAGAGTACAAATAGTCAGTTAAGTCCAATACAAAGCAACTCTAGTTTAAATTCCACTAATAATGTAAGTGCTCTTCCGTTCTCTAGAGAACAATCTAATTTAAGTAAAGAAGTATCTCAGAAACAAACTTTAGCTGTATCTCCAATGCCCGTAGTTAATTCTGGAAGTCAAAATCCTACGTCACAGATGTCGGAAAGTTCTCATTCAAATTCAACGCATAGTACTACTGGACAACAATCAAATTCTAGTGATGGTAGCGTAATATACCGTCCATCGAGTGAATCGGGATCTGAAATTTCAAAGAGTAGTAATTTGACTCCGAACAAAAGATTAGATATGAACACAACATATATTAACGATGTTATAAATGAAGCTGAGATATCCGAAAAGGAAGCAGCTCAAAAAAGAATTGACAAATCAGGACCTAAACCATCATTCGAATTAAATAGAACATTAACCGAATATGATAAGAATGATAGTCGCTCGAGTACTCCTTCTCATTGTAGAGATAATTCGCTCGGTGAAGATGAGAACCCATTAATGAACGTGCTGCCTATGAGACCTTTACTTCGAGGTTATAACAGTCATTTGACTTTGCCAATGAGGACGAACGGCTTAGCGCAGAAAAATATTCCTGGTTATCCACATCATGCTAATACAGTCAAAGCTAACTTTGGTCGTGAAAACATGACCTTGCGTGAGCGTATGAATTTTGGACCTGGGTTTTCTAACCCCGACTATTGTGACCTTGAAATTGCCTCGGGATATATGTCCGACGGTGATTGCCTTAGAAGAATAAATGTAAGCGACATGGAGAGTGCAAGAAATAATGATATAATGGATGGATACATGTCTGAGGGCGGAGCATCATTATACGGGCGACGGATGAATTATCAGCAGCCATCTCATTTCCAGCAGCTCGAGGAAAGGTAAATATACATAATATATTTATATTAGGACATATTTATAATGCAATAATGCTAGACAATAAATAAAGGCTCCAGGTCGTCGAGCGGTAAGCCTTTTTACAGTTCAAATTAAAATGCTCCCTGCAGGCATAAGATTCATTGCCGTAATGGGAACGTACGAGTAACGTATGCGCTTTTAGGGTTACGCCCATAATAAAAACATATGGGTTCTTTTAATATATTTTTAGTTGGAAATTTTTTTAAAATATATGGAAAACGATAATATGCAAATTTAAATTTCAACGAAATTACATATTATATTTTATTATTAATAAGTCGATACTTGTCATTGAAAAAAATTCTACCACACAATCCACAAGTGGTTGATCCGCCCTCCCCAACTTTCGAATATTAAGGCAATGTTGATCGTATGAGCGTGTACATGTGCCAGAAAAAAAAGTGACATGAAAGTGATTTGATAAGTATTCTTAATCAAGATTATACAATTTAAAAAAAAAAAACATTTATGTTCTATTCCATGTATTAGCTGATTTAAAGTACAACGAAAATATAAAGAAAACTAAATGTGTTCGTCAGATTAGGTTGTACATATAAAACAATTATTGTAAAAAAATACTGATAATTTAATACAGTATTGTTTAGGTTTGTTAGTATTGGAACACCCGTGGTGTACCGACGTTCACCCAGCGAGGACTCGTATGGCGCACTCACACTGTCGCATCGCTAGGGGAGAGGGCGAGGTGGCCAAAATCGATACTCCTACGTCTCACCGTCCCCCGCGCGCAACTATTTACCACGCCTCGACCCTAACCACCCCTAACACCAACATACCATTCGGGACCTTAACGATCACGGCATTAAAATCGAACTTCCTCCGCAATCAAATGTCATATTATAACATTACGCTCAAATATTTATAATCTTTTCTTTCTAACGCGATTTGTTCGTATCGGTCAATCGTGGCGTTTGTAATCCTAAAATCGTTCAATAAGAATAAAATATTAAAAATAATACTTTCAAAACACAATAAAAACAGTTTTACATCAAATAGTGGATGTCGATTTTTAAGAAGATTTAAATTGTTATATAAATGGTGGTTAGTTCTTGTGCGTTGCTTCGCTCTCTGCCGGACGGCGACGCCGGCAGCGCGGGCAGGGCGGGCGGCACTCAGCGCCGCGCAGTACGGGCGTGCGGGCGCGCCGTACCGCCCGCGCTTTACCACGCACGTGACAAACTTTCCCGATTTTCTCTACGGAAAATGTAAATCCGTTACCGGCATCGATCGTTCCGTCGCCAGACGCACGCTCGAACTCGCCGATCACAGCTGGCGCCGCTGATCTGGACCGCGCTTAACAAAGACTCGAGGAGAAAAGATCGCGCCCCTCGCGAATCCTGTGAACTGCTGTGAATCGGCCGATATCTCGCCGGTCTTAATAAGTGTACTGTAGGTGTCGTACCGGATCGTAAATTTGAGCTGTGCCTTGTGTCGCTTCGTGCCGTGAGCGGGAAGTTAAATGAACATAATTAATTTGCTAAAATTTTTTACTTATGCTATGATAATAATTTTGTAGTAGTATATAGGGATCAGTGTTGCCTTGCTATGTGTCTTCGCTTTGCTGCAGACTTTAGTAAATGTAACGGTGCTTGTTAACCTTTTTATACCAAAGTAGATTTATAATAGTTTTCTAGTCGAATGTAAAATTGAACTAAAAATAAAAAACGCGTAAATATTTAACTGTTTATGGAAATGCTTCTAACGACATAAGTGGTAAGATATATCTATATTATTTTTATTATTAGTAGTAGTAACTGTAAGTACTTATCGTAATGAATATTGCGGCAACTTTTAGTCTAAGCATAAGGCAATAACCTTGCGAGCATCTGGACTATGCGAAGTCAATGAATTGTTTTTGTGACATGTGGTCACCAGTCCTTATGTTACAATTAAATATTTCATGTAAATTATTCACATACTATATTGTTACATACACTATTAACTTCAACCTAAAATTATAGGACAGCGATAGGAAGTCAAACTATGTCATTCAAAATGCAATAAGACGTTCAGGGCGATTGATCTAAGGTTATTACATCGGCATCCGAACTCGTAGGGTTAGGGCGGAAATCCCTAAAATCCAATGCCTTCCCTTCTCCAATTGAAATTGCTATTGTTATTTATCATTTATATTTTTCCATTTTGCTTTTCTTAAACCAAAGTACTGAACGTTGAGATATTTACGTTTGATATGATTCTAATTTAGACACATTACATAATTTATATAATAATATACATATATGAGTCTAAATTAAATTCATAACTAAAAGAGCCTCATTACAGAAACCGATCAAAACATGTTTGCATGTTCCATTGTGCGTATCCACTGAAACATTGTCTTCGGAACAAGGCCGGGTGTAACGACTACACGAAATCGCTTCCCCGATCTTGTGCTATTAAAATTTTTGTTTGTGTTCGTATAATGTAAACGTTGTGTGTTGGGGTTAGCCGGCAGTGAATCATGGATTCGATTGTTTTGCTCGAGTACTCCCTACATTCTGCTCTCTCAATCATCGTCCAATATTTACTTGCTTTCAAAAGGATTTATCTTAAAATAACGAAAGAGAAACAAAAGAGTTAATGAACTGTGGATTAGTAAATTTAGGTTAGTGGTTTTTTTATGAATTTTGGTATGCTTCGGTTTGAATTATTGTATCTTTTAGTGAAAAGTTTATGACTTTCTTTGATGGTAACTTTACGGCTGCTCTAGCCATTGTTAACTAATTTTCTTTAAATGTATTATTATGGGTTTTGATGTTCAATATGATATGAAACAACGAAAGGTATAAGGCATGTACTTGCAGCTGTGATCAATCGGCGGAAGCACTATAAGTATGGACATTGATCGCCTATAAATAAACTTAAGAATGTAAGCGCCTGCAACGGTTTTATTGATATAACAAGTTCAATATAATTTTCATAAAATAAATATTTTTGGAATTATTATGATTTAATATCATTTGGAAAAATTGAATTGTTGATAAAAGTGTAGAGTTTAACAGTACAAAGTTGTCACGAAAGGTTATAAAATAATTGCAATTATGATAATAGATAAATGACCATTGACCTTAAATGATTATGACTTATTTTTATTAAATTCTTTGTCCAATACATAAGTATAGGTATATTATCATACAAATTCTTAGCGCGAGCGTATATAATTTTCGAATAGTTGTTACTCATTTAATATAAATTATCGCAGTACGATAAGGTATTGCTATTGTCAAGTGTTCTTTTGGTTAACAATAAAATTCATTCATCAATTAATTCAGTTAAAACGCATTCATGAATCCATACTATAATAATATATTTAAAGAACGCAGCTAATTCCAAAATGTCACACTCGCAATGATTTCACCGGGAAAATAGAAACATTTTATCAGAAAAGTTAAAACAGCGGAGAACAAATAAAAATCCGGTGTCGGATATTACGGAGACACTGCTTATCCGCCTGAAATATTAATGAAAAACTCGACTTTGAAATAAACTGAACAAGAAAATTGCGAATACTCCGGTTTTCTCGTTTTGTGTGATTACTTTAAGTTTTGTATTTAGAAGTTTAATTGTATACAAAGTACGAAAGAGGAATTCGCTTTATATTTTCTTATTTTTTATGTTTTTTTTATCTTTTAGAAATGTCAAAACTTTAACTTATTTATATAATAAATTTATTATTGCAAATTTCGCCTATATTTTGTTTTCTAAAAGTACTAAGTAAGGTATATAAGAGCGTCAATAAACGTAATGCCGTCGATTGTTCAAATTGAAATTGATATTATCCTCATCCAATAGCGAACTAATTCGAACATCATTTATAATTAAGTCTTCTCTATCCACTATCTATTTTACTGCTAATGCATATTGCATACGATTTACATAATAGATTAGTTCAATACCAAGCTCAGATGGCATAGATTCTAGAATCGAAGGTCGTTTGATTCAATCCTAGTAATGAGTATTGAGTTTTTCAGTACAGTTTCTATTTTGTTATGTCACTTCTCATGTACCGTAGAAAAATATATAAAGCAATATCTGAATTATTATATTAGAGTTTTTTAGTAACACGAATAAAAATATAAAATTTAAATTGTCGTTTTTCGACATGAAGCGAGTGCATTGATAATGCGATGAAAATATTTGAGAGATCGTTCCACGAAAAATGGGGTGCTCGGTGAATAATGAGATGCTCAGTTCACGTAACGAGAGGCTTGAAGGGAAGGCTGCGAGTTCCTTTCAGATCTGTCATCATTAGTAAGGGCTTCAGGCGCGGCGTTTTCATTAAGACGCCAATGTTTCGAATGACAAACCGTAGAGGGACGCACACCTTACGACTATTGCGCTATACGTGTTCATTCTTTATTGTCGCTAGATATTATCACAGACTCGGTGTAATGTACTGTTGTCGAATTAACAATCCTTTTTTGAGGAGAAGTTTTAGATAGAAAAAATCGTGGTATATTTGAGTTTCTTTAATGAATGGTTAGGAGTTTTATTTAAAAGTTTATTTAGGTACTTAGGTGTGTCACGTAACGTAGCAAGTATGCCTCTTTATGACATTTATGGGCCAATAGTAATAATGCCTCCTATGAAAACTGCTAGGTAAGTAAGTACGTAGGTACATATATATACGGGGCGGAAATATTTTAATTTTAGAATTTTTACGTGTTTTTGTATAGCAGCCTATAAGTAAATAAGCCTTTACTTATATGGATGTAAATATAAAATTGACTATACCTAGTCTTGCCATAAATATTGTAATAAAGAAAAAAGAAAATTGTTAACTGCAAATAACATTTATTACTTTTA
>DVVJ01001938.1:0-10462 GCA_018234505.1 Junonia neildi neildi
CTTTTCCATGTGAAACTGACAACTAGGGAATATAATATTATGCAGTGGTTTCCCGTTGCCTTCTGCACTAGACTTTTTAGAAGTTATTTAAACTTCAAGGCCGCTTTAACCTCTTCCTACCAGTTGCCCAGTAGGGTGTATGGATATACCGCCATTGCTCGGTCGCCAGAGCCTCGTCCGTTATCTAGCAGGGGGCACCACGAAGGCCGACGTTAACGAACCTTCGTCGTTAGTTGTTCGATATAAACAACCTACGCGTGCAGGTGAGGCTAACAATTGGGTCGGTTGAGATGTTGTTACCGTTCACCCCTTACCCCCCTAATGCGGAACACTAATCTAGACTAATTAATTACAAAATTTTCTAGTGGTGAGAACACGACGGTGACAACCAATGACCGTGGGTTCACACCCTGGCTATGACGTAAGATTTCAGTGCAAATTTTCTGCTTAAATTCACCTCGTGTTCGGCTGTAGAGGAAAATGTCGTAAGGAAACCTACAAATGTCGTAAGAAATTGTTATTATACATATAAACCTTCCCGTAAATTTATTTATTTATGCACTTAAAAGCGTAGCGATTTCAACTCAGCTTCCAACCCTCTCCTAAGTTAGAAATTAGGTCTTTTTCCAGTAGTGAGTCATTTTCAGGGTGTTTCTTCTTTGCAAGTGTTAAATTGAAATGCTCAATTTAATCAGTAGGTAATGTATAGTAGTGCTCGATTCTGAACTGATACATTCGTACAACATTCTTACATGTTAGCGTAGCATTTTTCCAAAACTTAGAATCTGAAATAAAAATGCGTTATTAAAGGGGCAGTATTCAATAAAACCGCTTTTGAAACATTCAAATTTATATTTATTCTTCACTAAATCTTTATTACATTAATCGTTACATTATGTGCTTGACAATCTTGACAACGTATTTATAATTTACACTAAACGTACCTACATTTACTATATCCATATATTTCATTCTCTTATAGTAAATATGTATAAATACCTTAAGCAGCTGAGTTGTTGATTTTTTTGTCTATAATAAATGCAAAGATCATGTGTAATTTTTACAACAAATATCTATTATGTTCTTTTTTCCTTAGGTACTGTAAAAAATATACTCATTAAATTGAAATAACATAAAATACATTTGGACCTCTCGTAGTGGACAGGATAACGTCTATCTGGCCCTCTTGTTTTATAATATTGTTTTTAATTAAAATTTAAATGAAACTGATATTTATCTTTTAAATTATTTATCAACTAATTGAAAGAAAAAATTAATTTGTCTTAATGACCAGTAATAAGTAACAGTAAATTACATTTTAATCTCTTATGAGTTAAGTCTTTGGTGATTAAAAATTCTCGACGTTGCTTGGTCTAATAGAAAAAATAAAAATACGTCAACGTTTTATAAAAAGTTAATAATATACATATACATTACACATAAATAAATATGCTTTATAGTCAATATATTTAGTTAACTTCTTAATTCAATTTCATCCCTTAATGAATGAATCCCTTCCATAAATGAATTAAAAAGTTTGCCAATACACATTTACATTTTATTTTACATTATATTTATAATCAAACTGTTAACAAAAATAAATAAGTAAGGAATATATCTATGATATTATGTTATAGTTATTCTGTTACATTTATAATTTTATCTTAATATTGTATTGTTACAAGTACAATATTTACATACATCTCTAAATATTTTATTCCTAAAACTATTCCTAAGCAATAAGACACTAGTTTACAAAATGTTTACAAATGCTTTTTCCATTAAGTATGAATTCCTAAAGACTAATCCTTTTTTTTTGTTGACGCAGGGTAAATATTTATAGATGCCCGACTCCTAGAGGTCGGGTTATGTGAAATTTACTCATTAAAACCCCTGCGATGGCCGCTACAGCACGGAAAACGGAGCGGCTACGGGATCGCTTTCGCAGCGTATTCGCGGCCTCTCCCGTGCATTGCTTCGCTCGTGGCTTACGGAGCTCTTCTCAGGAGGGCGAAGATGGTCTCGCTCTTCCACACCCCTCGCTGGTGCGTACACCGGCAGTCCGGGGCCATACCGGGCTGCGGTTCCTAACTAATCCTTAATTCTTTAATCCTTACATTTATATGAGTATCTATATATATATATATATATATAAAAGAAAGTCGTGTTAGTTACACTATTTATAAATCAAGAACTGCTGTACCGATATGGCTGAAAATTGATAAGTACATGGTTTAGAGTCAGGAGATGGACATAGGGTACTGTTTATCCCGTTCGACTTCGTTCCCGACCGCTTACTAATTTAAGAGAAATAAACAATTTATTTTTCTTAGAACATTTATAAATACATTATACACATATGTAACTTTAACTTTAATCGTTACTATAATAAAATCATAATTATAATCATATTACATACATACCATATCATTCATGACACACAAATAATGAACAACAAACAAAAAACATTTAAATAAAACTGTATTCTTAATATTATTGAAATATTTGAATCGAGTATCATACATTATTTAGAAACCTTTCACTCGAATATAATTCAAGGTATAATCCCGTTTCAAGCTGAAGCAACTCAATTTTAACAAACAAGAGCTTTGAATTACTAATGCTACTGGAATACGTGATGCCTGTAAGCCTCCTATTTTGTTCCTCGTCAAAATACTGAGGTACATTTAATAATATCGATATATTATTAAATGTACCTCAGGTACATTTAATAATATCGATATATTATTAAATGTACCTCAGTATGTGACGAGGAACAAAATAGGAGGCTTATAACCTGGGCCCGTATTCTCTATGTCACGATACGTGACGTGCCCAAAACGGATGACGTCTATCGTGCTTGTCAAACAATCTTACCATGGCACGTTACGTCTTCTTAAAACGGTATTTTGTAAGCACACGTCTTGAAAACGTAAGGAATACCATAGATAATGATATTCTTGTCTTTTTGGAGATGGCACGATCCGTTTCTATTAACAATCTTTCTATTTATAAGAACTTTATCTATATTAGATAATATTATAAAGAGGAAAGATTTGATTGTTTGTTTGTATATAATATATAATATTATTTTAAATAGTTTCAAAGCCAATATATTAATTATATAGGCTCCGAAACTATTTGACCGCTTTGAAAAGTTCTTTCACTATTATAGCTACACTATCTCTGGTAAATGTAGTCCATATAAAATTTTCAACAAAGTTACGAAAACTCGTGCGAAGCTGGGACGATTTCTGAGTACTTAATAATAAATATAAGGTATTTAATGAATACCTATAGTTTTCGTCTGTTAGCACGTAATAAATAAAACATTGGAAGAAAAGTTTTGTACGTCCGAAAAGTTATGGATTCATTCCTACATTAGAGCAGTGTCGAAACTTGGAAATCGGGACAAAATTGCGTAAATGTAGTATGTTTTATTCAAAAGCTAAGTGAGATTTGTCTATTTAAATAAATATATTTTGATGACAATATTGTGATTTCTATTAACATACTTTTTATTTAGTCAGGTATTTGTTAAGATTAGAAAACTGTACCTGTACCATATTGGGACAAGGTCTCACTATTCCTACTAACTCTTAACTAACTTTCACCGTGGGAGAGCCATGCATTTGCACAAATGGGCCGGCTCGACCGGAGTAATACCACAAAGGCAGGGAAAGCTCCTCTGGTGCTGCTAATGTCTATGGGCGGCAGCATTCACTTTCCGTCAGGTGATCTGTCCGCTCGTTTGCCCCCTACGCCATAAAAAAAAATAATTCGTTAACTGGTAGACACCGTAAACATTAAAATCCTTAAAACGTAACACATTCCCTCCCAACTCACATTCTAATAAAAATATGTAATAAGTATCCAAGGCCATCCAATGGACGAGTTCTGTCGTTCTTACAAGGAATTTGCTCTTTCATCATAAAAATCATAAAAAAAATATAAAAGTTAAAGTATAACAATATAATAAATAGAGACAACACTACACACGATAGATAGGACAGGTCCCTGGAATATAATAAAACACAAACAAATATTCATAATATATTTATTTATACGATTGCATAATTTAATTATGAAATAAAAGACTAGACATTCATCAGTCACAAATTATTTCTATGCTTAACACTAATAAAATTTAGCACGGAAAAAGTTCTACTTTCAATTATGGCAACATTGAAACAGTAGATACGTTTTGAGTAAAAAAATATTTTATAGTATTAAAAAAGTGAGTTAAAACATACATTTCTAAATTATTATAGGCACATGTTTAACATGGAGAAGGTATATTTTTATTTCAAAAATAGTGTTCTAAAAATACATCACAAATAGGAATTGGTGGTATTTTTTTCTATAAATGTTATAGAATTTACTCTAGTTAGTAGAGTAAGGAGTTTTGTACGAACAACACTTAACAAATAAAAACCGTTTATATAATAGAGGTAATGAAAGATATTATACAACAAACGGCAGTTTTGAAGTCAGATCTATCTCCTAAACCTGATTAACACTACGAAATAAACGCAGTGAAAAATAATACATCACATTCACGTATTTATCCTATCTGTATATGTATTAACGTAAAAAAAATCACTCTAATTTCATAGCGTCAAATTGAAAATTACGTAGTTTCGTTTTAGCGATTAAAATAATATGAAATTAATGTAAAATTTATTTTTCATAAGCCGACAACTTTTGTGTACTCGTTGTTAATTTTGGTCCGAAAAGTTATCTCGAAAAAATTTCAGGTATAAACAGAGACAACAAAAAATAAAAAATAATAATATAATTTTGAGAATGTGTACAGATGAGTACTGAAACTAACTTTGAACTTTGAAGAACTTCACATTCAGTTGTATTATTCGGTATTACTTAGTGTTAATATACATAGTGTTAATATACAATAATACATATATAGGTAAATGTTCGTACCTATATATGTATTTCTCTAAATAGTTATTACTAATTATTATAATTTTATATTTATTTATAATCACACATGGTTAACGCGGGTACACCATAAAAAGCGATTACAACAATTTTAGTGTCGCGAATGTGTTTACATGTGATTATATTATATTTCGTATTTATAATTCAATTCAAATTAATTGTACAAAATACAAAAAAAAAATCAGAATAACATGCCTTTAGTTTTCAATTATATATGTAAGTATGTCTGTTGTATGTTTTCTATTAAAAGTCATTGTATTTCTTATTAGGTTGAAAACTTGAAAATAACTTTAACATCCTGAAGTTCGTTCAAGTTCACTACGCACTAGCGCTAACCAATCACGTTCCAAACAAGTCATTTATGACCAACTTCAGAGATTCTGACTTATTTAAAGTTACTCAGTTATTTCTTTATATTTTGTACAAATAAAATTTAATTAAACAATGACGTGATAATTATTATTCCGTTATTGTTAATTACTTCTATTCTAAAACACACTAATATATAAAAGTCACGATTATTGCACATAAAATGTCATAGTGCTTGTGTAAATCTCACTATCTCAAAAACAAAAAAGAACTAATATTGAAAAATACTAATATTGAAAAAAAGACAAAAAAAAATTTAATATATTGGTGTAAAACTAGTTACAAAATACGATAACAAATGAGATCCATTAAAACTTATAAACTATGCTCATAGATAAAAAAAATCCTTATATTTAATCTATCCAGTGTAGTTGAAAAAAACTTGCACTTCATTAATAACTACTACTACATCATAAAATTAAAAAACCAAAAACATTTCCACAATGTTGTACAATTATTACTAATCATCATAATAATTTAAGTCGTATAAAAATTTGTCATTATTGGAACACATTAAATTTATGCTTAAATAAACGCATTTTAGAATTTTCATTTCACTTAGGTGTAATATCTCTCATATTTCAGCTTATAATAATTGTAGATTAAACAGATATAAACTACATTTTCGTATACTTTTGAATAATTAATGAATGAAAATATTCATTCAAAACATTGGCCTGGCACTGAATATTTTCACAAATAAAACAATTCGTAAAAAATACCTGCGCGTAAAATAAAAAAAAATTAACTATAAATGTACCAAATAAATCAATTTTAATCATAATAAAAGTAAATTAATGAAATCCGAAATGAATGGATTAAAATAATTTCTTATCCACGAGAATGTAATTTATATCTTACAAGAGTCTTAATAGAATAGAAAAATAATGTACAATAGGAACTTTAGTAAAATGGTAGACAAGAGTTGATTATGAATTTAATGGTATACAAACAGTACTATAGTAGAGTCAGATATACATATTAATACTATAGATTAGTAGTCTTTACAATCCCTAAAACGACAAGATATAAAGACAAAATTGAAACCCCTAACAAGCATTAAGTATAGCCATATGCCAAAAATGTTGCTACAACATATTTAGTAGATCTCTTAAAGAAATACACATGCATAAACTAAAATTATGTATATAAAACCGAACGGTCATCAAGTAATCATTATGACAAATAACTTTATAAGTTTATATACTTTATGAAGTTACTAATCATCACAGATGACAAATACAGCTCATAAATTCTATGAGACACGACAAACATAAAAATCAATCCAGCATCCAAATCTCTTTGTCTTTCCTTCTAGTTCTAGCCCAAAAACGGCGCAAGTAGATATAGTTAACATTTCTCATTTTTACAAAGTTTAAAGTGATCAGTAGAGACCGGATTATATGCAACATAAAATGGTCATTATATGCATTCAAATATGCACGAAAAATATTCGAAATATGCACCATCAATGGCGAAATATGCAAATGCAAATAAATTTTACCAAAAAAAATAACAAGAAAAGGTAATAAAAAGGTACAACTTTTTTGAGTGGGGACCAAAAACAAATTGTCATCATCTAAATTCCCGCGACTCCATTAGTGCCGACTGTAAAATTCAGACAACAATCCTAAGCGCGAGGTAAATATGTCGAAAATATACATTTTACCTATGATTTTTAGGTGAAAAATGCAATTATAGCGAAAAAACCGACTGAAATATGCAATTTCTCCAAGAAATGGCCGAAATATGCAAATGCATATAATCTGGTCTATAGTGATCAGTATTAAAGATAGACAAAGATACTTGGGATGCAGCTAGGGCCTTAAAATTATTTAAAAAAAAAACATTACTTGGGCAATTCTTGCACTCATAACTACAATTCCAATTTCATTTTCAACCTATGAAGCTTTATAATAAGAAATCATTTCTAATAAGATACTTAGCTGCCTAAATTCATGTAATTTTAATACATATTATTACATTTATTTGTTTCAGAAAAAAAATACTATGCATCTTAATTTCATTTAACATTTTAAATGTGGTCTTCACAATGTAAAATTTTATACTAATAAACATAAACATTTTATAAAACAAAATTTTAGAAATTAATATTTCTTTCTACAGTTTGACATCATTTAATGAATTCAAATAACAAATTAAAAATAAATCATAAATTACTTAGCTTATGAAATCACATTGTTGTGAGATTAATAATTTGCTACAGTGAGATCAATATGAAAAGTAGACATATAATAACATAATATAAATTGATTTTTATTCCTCCCACAACAATCATGCCACATATAAACATACGGATATATCATATATATCCCATAATTTTTCGACTCCCTACTCTCCCTGTCCTAGCCAGAGTTTATTTTACAATACTCCAAACATGTTCATCGTCCCAAAATTTTTATGAACGTTTTTGACAAAATCAGCTACAGTCTAGCTAAACATTTTGACAAAATCAGCTACAAAAGCTAATATAGGTTGCAACTATTAAGTGAGAATTACATTTCTAATTTTTACTCTCGAAATAATGTAAAATCAACTCTTCAATCTTGTAACAGCTATCGTTACTAACTAATCTAATATAAATTTGAGTTTCAACAGACAAGACTATGGTATATTGTCTCAGACATAATAATATTTACTGTGAGTAAATATTTAGAAGTGTAATTCCCCTTATATAAAAAGGCAAGAGCAATAACAGCCGGTCTGCAGTTTAAAACATTGACACAAAATTCAAACTGTTTTAGCTTTAAAAAGTTGCAATACAATTAATAGGCTCTCATTTCCCATCTCGTAATAAAAAAATCATTGTTAAGTTGCTTTATAAATGTCACCGTAAAATTGTAAAAACCGTTATATTATAATATGTTTTAGCGAGATTATAAACCATCGAAAGATTGTTAAAATAAACAAAATATAATTTAATTTCGCATTTATTTTTCGATAAATAACGATCTAAATTGCTTATATTGAGTTAGGTTAGGTTTAAATTTAATTATTAAATAACTTCTAACCTAACCTAACCCAACTCGCTTCAAATAATAAAAAAATACCTAAACTAACCTAACTTTTGTATGGAGTTCACAATACATCGACACTACAATCTCACTGGAGAGATTGTAATCTAACGGTTTTTACAATTTTACGATGACATATATAAAGACAACATTTGTATATTTATAGACAATTTTTGAAATGTAAACATCATTGATTCAATTGTATAAGAAAAATTACTTAGACTGTTGTTGCTTTTGTGACCTTTAATAATACATATATTTACAAATACCATAAATACATTTTGAAACTAGATTTTTAGCTTTCAGCTACCTTTAATAAGAAGACACATTCTAAGGCAATATGTGCTACGTAGATAAAAGTATGCCTTCTTAATAAATATTTAATAAGTATACCATCTTTCATCAATTTATTAGTCAACTTTCCAAAAAAATGGAAATAAATTTCTTTGAAGGAATTGAGTATGAGAAAGTAATGACTAAAATATTAACAGTTCAAAAAATATAAACTAGTAATTGATCCTTTGATTGATTACAGATTATGGATCAGACATTACAGATTGAGATCAGATTTTTGAGTCCATACACAGTTTTGTTTATAACAAACACTCTATATTATTGAATTGACTATAAATTAAATAAATTACACAGTATGTAATTTGTATTTGGCAAGTAGGTAATTAACTTTAATAATTATGTGTACTAATATTATAGATGCTAAATAAAAAGATTGCTGTTGTTGTTACCTTTTCATGGAAACCGCTGATCCAATTTTCTTCAATTTCAGTCAAGGTAAATTGAAATTGAACCTTAAAGAAGACATAGGCTAAAATGTCTTGGGAATCAGCTAATTGTTCATAATTAAAAGTAGTGGTCAATATTTAGTCTGTTATAAGAACACAAAGTAGTTATAAAATACTTTTTCAACATATTAAAGTATGATAGCGACATCGGGAATCATAATTGCACAAGTTTCATCCTTCATGGGTCGGTTGCTGTATTTCGGGTCTAGCTTTTCAACATCAATGTGTATTCCTTTCTGTTTTGCTGTTTCTATGATGTAGCGTTGCATTTTTAAATCACTGGAAAGATATAGAAAAAAAGGTTTATTTTTTGACATACTGACATTGTAGTTATACTCTTATGAATATGCTTTACAATTTACAAATATTAATGAACAACTTACATGTTTTTTTTTTATCTGAACAAGAATACACATTATTTTCATTAAATTGGAACAAAATAGAATGTACACGAATAAAATATATTTTCGTAAACTGTACCTCTATGTAGTAACAAAACAGTACAACCTTACCTGAATTTCATACACAGGCAGCAAAGGCAGCTTAACAAAGCCATGGTCACTATCACACCGATCGTAGTTATATACGTGTCGAGCAAACTCAAATCCATACTGAGATTGCATTTACATAGATGACAGAGCTGCAAAATATAAACATAAGTAAAGAAACATAGTGTTTCATGTAAATTTGCTAAACATCACAAGGAATGAGGTTCAAGTTTTACTTACCTGTAAAAACATATAACAAATCTCTCTTAACCTAAATAACTGGTTTAAGCGTAAACATTTTTTTCCATTACAACAAACAAATTTTTAAAAATATTGCAATTGTTTATCGATCTTTTGATGTCAAATCCACAGTCAAATCACTCAAATCACGGTGTCAAATTGTCAACAATAAGTCAACATCACATAGACAACAGAGAGCACAGACTACCTAATGGTCGATTTCACAATTTATTTAGATAGAAGAAAGTTATGCATATTTGAGATACTGCAGGTAATGTGGAATACCTCGATATCTAGAAAAGTATATACGCTATCATCACTTTTTTCCGTTAGCATAACGTAATATGATACACGAATCGATCAATTCAATATTAAAAAAAGAACCTCTACTTGAAATTCCGGCTACCAGAAACAAGAAAATAATAAATAAATAATAAGCGTTTTTTGAAAACTTTTTAGGTAACAATGTATTAATTGATAATTAACTGTAATGCTAAAATATTTATTGTATTTATTTTAACTGTTAAGTAACCTTCTCCGTTTGTGATGTAACTATAATTTTGTAAAAATT
>DVVJ01001939.1:0-10461 GCA_018234505.1 Junonia neildi neildi
ACATCTTCTTTAACCGCCATTTTCTTTTCTCTGTGAACGAATCCAGCATAATCATATCTAATTTCTCAATAGACGAATTGTTACAGATATCTTTGATATCACTTGCTGTATTATAAACAGACAAACTCTCTGTGCTGACAAAATCTAAACTTTTCGAATCCAAATCGTTGGATGAAGGTGTTCTTGAGATTGAAATAGTTGAGAATGAATCTTGAAAACAATTTCCTTCGATATCTTGTCGGCGTCGTCTGATACTTCTCAAATATTCTTCAGAGGAGAACGTCGTGGTGGGAGTGTCTATGACAGCTGGGAGGCATCTCGGTGACTCTAGGCTGGAGTCCAGGTCGATTGGTGTGCCCCATTTGTAGTCGAGGGCACGGAATGCAGCAGACAGATGGAGATGAAGATCCATAGTCCCTTGTATATGTTGAAAATATGTCACTCAATACGATATAGTTAAATAATATACAATAATAAATCTGGACAATGTTGAATTGCCTTTTGGAAGTGTTCAAGACAAAGTAACAATTGGTAATGATAAGCTTCATTCAAGTTTTGTAAATAAATATGCGTATCCCCTCCAATAAAATTGTAATTAAGAAATTGCGTAAATTATTTTAATGTTATAATTAAGAAGTAATTAAGTATTAATAAGGTAACGATTAATAAAATATTTGCATTAAAGGGTTAGGTTATTACGTAATTAATATCTAGTCATTATTCATGATAATTAATTAACCCTTTCATGTAATTTAACGTGATGGAGGCAATTTTTAATGAAGTTATTTTACAAATTAGCGAATTAATTTAATGGGGTACCAATTCGTCATTACTCTTTAATATTATTTTATGAATGAAAGAGGTGGCAAATCGACTGAATATTTTAATTATATATATGTCCGACTATATCTTCGCTATTTGAAAACCGATTTGAATGGTTCATTTTATTCTATACTACATCTTTTTCAACTTCAACTTTTCAAAACGTGTGTAGTAAATAATAAAAGTGGGACAGGCTATTTGTATGAGAGTAAGTAGAGGTTATATTTATTTGGCACTTACAAGAATTACACAACAAAAAGAAAAAAAAAATAGTGTCAAGACCCGAAATGGTGAAATAAGTACCCAAGAGCTGTTTTTACAGTATTACAGAGTAACTTAATGTTAGCGTTATTCTTAATACAATCGTCAGTTTCATACAGGGTATATACCGACAATTACACGTGAAGGTTTGCTCAAAGATTTCCATTGAAATGAATTGTTTATCATTGCTTTTACAGCTGAAATAATGTATTTATTCGTCACGTCTTGACATCTAATGAAATTTACATGTATGAATTATTTTGGAAACTTGTAGGGCGCATTTACATCAAACGAGCGAATGCTTATGATTTATCCAATTAGGCCCTTCTCTTACGAAGCGATTCTCAAGAAATTTGTATTTGGTACCTACTAGCGTCATACGAGTCGCTTGGTAGTAGCCGCCATACAAATTCAGCTAGTTCTAGATGTCATGGTTTGCGTCTTAGTTGCATAGCATTTGAATAGATTCGTTAGAGAAGGGCCTTAATTATTTTAGAATAAACAGTCATAGAGATTTCAACTGTTGTTCTGTCTAATACAAAAACTTCTTAAAATGTTGTTAGAATTTTCTTAGAATGCTAACTCGCTTGATGTTAATTTAAATTAAATGCATCCTTACTAAATAAGAGAGTCGATTTATTTTCGTCACGATCATATAATAAAACTAATACGTGTAATATTTGCCCATAGCAAGGGAAAACGAGCTGACAGATCACCTTATGGTGAATCCTGCCGTCCATGGACATTTGCAACACCAAAGGAGCTACAAAATGGGTGCCAGTAGAGGTTCAAATATCTTTATACTGATAATTTAATTCCACTTCAATAATAATATAAGGGTAAAATTTTAGATGAAAAATTCCGTGTTCAATGAGTACGAGCTAGGTAGTCTGTAAATATTTCCTTGTCGTATTTCGCAGAGTGTAGTTAATTAAAACATAAGTGAAATTCTTACTGAAGAAGACCACAAAGTAAAAACATAAAATATATTTAATTTATAAACAATAAATACAGACTTAAAACATATCAAACATTTAAAATTAAGCAACAAAATGTAACAAAATGATTGTTCTATGAAACATCCTATTTATAATATATCACCGAAGCCACAACACCAAATTACGTATTTCTATTTTTAAAGAGGACGAACTTCAATACAATCTTTTATCTTATTCAGGACAAAAATTTTGAGCAATATTCACATCTCTGGATTCGCCGGTTTAAACGGATTCAGTGCTCCAACAGCTTATTTGAATAAACGTTTCATACTCAACGGCCGCCAGTAAGATAATTAGACCTTGTGTCGGGGGTCCGGAAACACAAACATTGAAACCACAACTGACATAATACACATGGCTATATACAGACTTTTGTCATGAGCGGGGATCGAATCCGCGACCAATATCGCTTCAGTCAGTTACAGAGACCACTGCGCCAACACTGACATAAGAAAGCATTTGGTTGAGTTTATGTTATCTCTTTAAATAACTCTTCTTCAAGAGCGTACTAGTTGTCTTCTTTAGATCCTTGTACATCTTCTTTAACCGCCATTTTCGCTTCTCCGACAACGAATCCAGTGTTATCGTTTCTATTTTCTCTACAGACGAATTATTATAGATATCTTTAATATCACTTGCTGTATTATAAACAGACAAACTCTCTGTGCTGACAAAATCTAAACTTCTCGAATCCAAGTCGTTGGATGAAGGTGTTTTTGAGATTGAAATATTTGAGAATGAATCTTGAAAACAATTTCCTTCGACATCTTGTCGGCGTCGTCTGATACTTTTCAAATATTCTTCAGAGGAAAACGTCGTGGTGGGAGTGTCTATGACCGCTGGGAGGCATCTCGGTGACTCTTGGCTGGACTCCAGGTCGATTGGTGTGCCCCATTTGGAGTCGAGGGCACGGAATGCAGCAGATAGATGGAGATGAAGATCCATGGTCTCTTGCAAACGTTCAAAATATGTCACTCAATACGATATAGTTAAATAGTTAACAATAATAAATCTGGATAATGCTGAATTGACCTTTGAAAGTGTTCAAGACAAAATGACAATTGGTAATGATAAATTTCATTCAAGTTTTGTGAATAAATATGCGTATCCCCTCCAATAAAATTGTAATTAAGAAATTGCGTCAATTATTTTAATGTCATAATTAAGAAGTAATTAAGTATTAATAATGTAATGATTAATAAAATATTTCCATTAAAGGGTTAGGTTATTACGTAATTAATATCTAGTCATTATTCACGATAATTAATTAACCCTTTCATGTAATTAGACGTGACGGATGTAATTTTTAATGAATAATTTTACAAATGAGTGAATTAATTTAATGGGGCCCCAATTCGTCTTAATATTTTTATTATTTGTACGTCCGACTATATCTTCGCTATTGGAAAACCGATTTGAATAATTATTTTTTATTCTTTATGATAGCCTATATGATAGTGGGTTTCGTATAAATTTTTGTCTAGGTAAACTAGGTAAACTTTTTAAAATCTTGTTAGAATTTTCTTAGAATGCTCACTCGCTTGATGATCATTCAAACTAAATGCATCCTTACTAAATAACAGAGTCGTTTTATTTTAGACACGATCATATAATAAAACTAATACGTGTAATATTTGCCCATAGCAAGGGAAAACGAGCTGACAGATCACCTGACTGTGAATCCTGCCGCCCATGGACATTTGCAACACCAGAGGAGCTACAAAATGGGTGCCGGCCATGTTATTATTTTTTGTCTAAATCGGCAGTGATTTTGTACCATTCTGTAGCTCCTTTGGTGTTGCAAATGTCCATCCCATCTACAACACAATAGAGTACTGTAAAAATATTGTGTATTTATTTTATAAAGAAAAAGTATTGTTTTCAGTACTAACAAATTATTAAATATACATGAAGCTAACTAACCGTAGCGGTAGCCTGGAGCTTGTTAAAAACGATGTTTTTATAGCATTTTACAAACTCCTGTTGTGGTTTACAACGATTTTGTTCACGTTGTTGTGTATTTGTGTTAGCGTTGTGTTAACATCTAGCGAGTGAGCATTCTTTAAACCATTCTAAGAATGTTTATGTATCGGACAGAAAACCGAAAGAATGTTCAATGGTTGCTTATGCTTAAAAAAAATAATCCAATGGGGCTAGAACGAGCATTCACTTGTCTGTTTGCTTAGTCAATCTTTCCTTAGTTTAGTCTAAATGCAGCCTTATAGAAATCTATATTAATACGAATCTGATGTCACTCTTATCTTGTATATTTATCTGTATTTCATGTGTAAACAAGAAAACATTGAAAATGTACACTACAAAACAAATTTTAACGACTATATTGGACAAGAACGTAGAAAATAGGTTACATTAGGCACTTATATGTAATGCTTGAAGATTATAAACTTGAATGTGTTATCTTAGTTCAAACAAAGAGAAGCCTCGGTACCGCTCTATAGTGTTTGTTCAGTTTACTAATAAAACTATTTAATAGTTTTATTCCAATTTGTAGAGGATGCAAAATTAATTCAAGAAGTAGTTTATAAATTAATTATTGATCTCAAACAAAGTGCCGGTACTTAATAATTACTTGTACTATTGTATTGTAAATTGTTCTCGATAAAACTCCGCTTTCAACGAAACAATTGCCATTTAATTCGATTAAAAATCTATTTACAGAATCCCATTTCGTAGCAATCTATTTGTTTGTAATAAAATTTAAAACTGTATAATATCGTTTACAAAATATCAAATTTTATATTTTAAACAGATACAAATAAGGATTCGTGGGTAGTATCAATGTGTTGAATTTTTATTTTTGATATTAAGATGTTTCATAATAAATATGACACTAAAATTAACAGTAAGCTTTAGCGGTAGTGGTAGCTCAAGTGTATACATACATACATACATACATACATACGTATACATACATATGTGAAGGCTTTTACTCCAGCGGACCATACTCCATTTGCAGGGAATTTTCCACAAACTCATTTAAATAATAATTATATATGCAAAATGAAATTCTTTTAATATCCCTTTTAAATACTGTCGCGATATTACAATGATGTTTTTATTATCTCAATG
Organism: Junonia neildi neildi; assembly: GCA_018234505.1. Lineage (NCBI taxonomy): Eukaryota > Metazoa > Arthropoda > Insecta > Lepidoptera > Nymphalidae > Junonia > Junonia neildi. Next base: position 5,172 of record DVVJ01001939.1, read on the forward strand.
TATAATATTTTATACGATGTTAATATATTTATATCTTTTTTTTTATTAAATTGACGTAAAGGCAATCACGTAGGTGTATATGTGTTCTCGTATATGAACTAATACGAATAGCACTTTGTCAAAACTAAAACTAAAGCATTGCTATTATTTGCGAGCTAGTGAGCTCACTGTTCGTGAACCAAGAACTGCTTCAAGTTTTCAGAGAACTTTGAACTTATTTTTCAACTACCAAATTCATTTCAAAGTAGAATCGTAAAATTCTGATCGTATGTGTGTTCAGATCTTAAGGATGTGAAGTTCGCAACTGGCTGTTGTAGAGGCAACATCTCCTGAGGATGCTCCGGTGTCGGAGTGAGTGCGAAAAGTGTCTGTGCGTACATCATACCAGACAGATTTATGTTGTTTTCGGGGGTTATAGTAAAATAAATACAAAAAATTTTATCATGGAAACCCGTAAAGTAAATATTCAATTGAATATTTTGTGGTCAATCTTTTCACTTGAAAGACAACGACGCGAAACAACTGACTTGAATTAAAAATTTTAAATTATTAACAAAGATAATAATAACAAGTAATAATTACTACCACGTAAAATTTTAACATTAGTTCTACACTTGGTGAAAACTTTTAAAAACCGTTGTATTACAGTTCTCGTAGAAATCTTTCAAGCTGTACCGCAATCGTTTGCGGCAGGGCCTTCAACGCAAAGTTGGAGCTCAAAAACACGAAGTTTTAATGAACTGTCGCGTCAGTAACGGCTGCTGTTATTAATGTAAGATTAAAATCACTTTACTACTTACTAGTGATTTGCCCCGGTTTCAGAAGAAGTGTAATATACAATTCCATGGTACATTCATTTGATCTATCTTGTCAGAAATATCCAGTACCCAAGATAAGTTTTATGATAGTACGTTACAAATCTTCCGATTTTCCTGTACTTTGTATCAATATAAACAAGAATATGTATCAATTATACTTATAATTCGTCATCTGGAATTGCTCTTATGTTTGAAAATTGCATTTAGAGCCTTTTTAAGTAGTGTTATAGATACTTCAGAAGGGAATAATAATACAACAACTATTCATTATGCATCTCTCTATTCGAACTCTCCATAATAATATACCGCCATGTCCTGTTTTGACATAAACAACTCGTCACTAAACAATCACCGAATTACGGCTTCAAAATAGTTTCATTAATATTAGTTTAAAATACCTAAACGAACAGACAACGAAAGCCACTTCATTTCATATTATGTTACTATTTATATAAAAAATAACTATTTCTGTTTCCGTAGTTATAAAAAGAAAAAAGTATAATAAGAACGTTGTAAGAAGGAAATGTATTTGTATTAGAAGTAATGAAAACTATTTTTACGACATTGCCCGTATAGTTTTGTGCTTTAATTATAATATGTAGTTTATGAATACACCTAAATATACCTATATATTTATATTTTCGAATGAGACCCGTAAAAGTAAAGCAAAGGATAGATATTCCAATACATAATTTACTTCGCAGAATTTATTACTTTAATATAATAACAACATAAATCTAAATAAGTAATATGTAAATGATTACAAAAAACTCTGACTACACGAATACAATATTTCTACTCACACTTATTAGAATAATAAAAAAAATCAGTTGCGAAATATTCAGAACGTACACTTATTATTATATTCAATCATATTCACATACACATAACAATGTAAACTTAAAAACAAAACAGAAATATGAAAAATAAACAACGTTCTTAACAAAACAAGGCGAAGTATACATGCCATGCACAATGCTACGACGTAGACAATCTACGAGCTTCGTAGCCGTGCTACGATCACATTGAATACGAGCTACGATTTTGATATTTCATAAAATTGCATCGTATTCTAATATTCTAAAAGTTTCTATTTCTGAAATAGAACGAAGCGACTGAATCAAAGAATCGTCATAAATTATTGAACAGACTTCAAATGGTATGCAAAATAACGAACTGAATTTACTGTACGTGTTTCATTGCATATCGTTATTTTACATTGGAATACATTTTGTGTATAAATTTATGTAAATATGAGTTAATAGTTTCTGAGTAAACTCTTACTGCATAGCAAGTGTTGGGTTTATTACTTTGCGCTAGCTTTTGTTCACGGTTTCGCTTGCTATATATTTATATCGGAAATTACAAGGAAACAAATAAACTCCTACTTCAGTTATTTAAATTTGTACCAAAAGAAAGCATTTTTACATTCATTATCACACATCATTTTGTATATGTTATGCTCAAAGACCGAAATAGCTCACAGCGCGTTGTGGACACAATGAAACGCGAATTTCGCGTCGTGGGTCATTTAAAATCGACCACGACGCGTTGTGGAAACCTCAGAATTCCGTTGTGAAAATAGCGAAATTCATGTCGTCGCTGAAATGCTACTTAATCATATCACGACGGAAAGGTTGTAACTTACCAATATAATGTTATTGTTATCCCCCTCCCACCTAAATAAATTTAGTTTATCCCGACTCCACCTGGTACTTCTCTCTGTCTGTCTCACTCCTAGTTTTTATAATTCCGGACGCGCTGAATTGGAATTCTGAGATATCCACAATACGTCGTGGTCGTTTTTAAATTTGACGGTCGACGCGAACTTTGCGTCGTGGACATTTCACTGTGTCCACAACGCGTTATGAACTATTTTTTCGGTCCTTGATCGATTTCGATATTTTAGCGTAACATACATATATAAAACGTAAAATATAAATATCAACGATCATATACGAAAATTTCTAATTTACATATTTTCCTTAAGTGTAGATTACGTACGGCTTTGACACGATACGCCGCATAAGAGTGAAATATACGCCCTCCGAGCGCCTTATTATATTACGACTGCCTCGCCTGAACACCATTGAAATACGATCGCGTAATTTAATAAAATAACCTTTCTTATATGAATCTTTTTACATCGCTAACGTATTTATTATGTTTTAGTAATTTTATTACTGAAATGTCATGGAAAAATTTGCAAACGGAATACGGCAATTTTGTTAAGAAACTACCTAACTAAACTATGCAAAAAAACCATATCAAGTTTATTTTTTGTTTGATGACCCAGTTCACCACCATTTGAAAATGACTTAATGTTAATGTTTTCAGTAAAACTATAAAAAGGTATTTTTTAAATTTTATATCAAATCAAATAGAAATTTTAATAAAATTCTCTATACGACAATAAAATGAATATGATTCGTTTTATTCTTCGTTATATAAATTGTATGTATCAAAATTGCACATCATCTCAAAAGGTCTTACAATCTTTGACTCCAATATGTGTAAAATTCGCTCCACCAGGATATCTCAACAGCTGCCTTGTGCTGCCGGAACTGAACACGTATAAAAGATAGATAGCATCATTCGCTGCGATCTTTTATTTTAAAAGATTAATCGGTTTTCACACTGTCGCACTATGTTTAACAGCATACAATGTACAAAGTTGTTTATCGATACCTACTTTCATGCAAAACTGATTTTGTTTGCGATAATCTTAGAAACTAGGTCGAATCTTAAAACTTAGATTCGCGTTAGATAGATACCTAATATGTTTATTGAAAAAGGTTACAAGCAATAGAATATCCCTTTAAAATTTAAGGGAGCGATGAAATAAAAAAGATAAAATTTCGCATTTTTCGCAAATGTGAGAGTTTGAAGCCTTACACCCTTCAGTCTATTCCATCCATTATTTTCTATGCCATATTTTCTTTTATTCATATTATATTATATATCTTTATATATATTTTCTTTTATTCATAGATAGCACATTTGTGGTTTCTCTGGCGGTATTATACAATAATAGGTGTTGGTAATCACTTAATATAAAAAATCCGTTTGTTGTTCGTCTTCTACACTGCGGCAAAAGCGGTGCCTCAAAAAAGTTCAAGTTTTGCTTTTCTCAAAGAAAAAATATTATAAATAAAATAATAAAGTAAAAAACTACTTACTACGGTAATGAAAAACTACCTTTACAAAATTAATTATCTCGAATCTAACTGTTACTGAGATACCGCTTTTGCACTTAGCACGGCAGTATAACTACATAAAAAAATAAGGTGCGTTTACAGCTGGCATACCCGATATACATCAAAGAATTCAATTACAGAGGACAAGGGTTGTTCGAGATAGTACTCATTACACGGCCAGATTTACTCCACAAAAGAGATCAGATACCGAAATTATAAGAATATTCTGCGTAATGTGATGTGTCGGACGCACGCGAGATGTTCAGATTAGGTTAATTCGAACCGTCTGTAGTCAGAAACAGAATGTTCTGTAATAATGAAATTAAAAAGTTGGAATGAATCAACTAGAGAGAAGATTACCTTCGTCGGTTAAACTTTTTGTTAAAGTTATTTCTTTAAGAAAATTATTCTGAACAAATTTCTACGAGAAAATTCATCATGAATATCTTAAAGTATAAACCTTGGCTATAAAATGTTGTTATTACTGACAAAAGTTAAAAGGTAACCAAAATGAGTAACAAATTTTAGCGTTATTAAGAAGCCTAGTCTCTGCATAGTAATCTACTCATGTGCATTGGGTGTGTGTATCAAACTACATGTTATAAATAAATATAAAAAGAAATATTTGTTTAATAATTTGAAAATAAAACAAATACGGTATTATTTCTACAAAAATATTTCAATACCTCCACGTAACTAGTTCTACAATGAGAAATAAATAAGAAAACCAGTAGAAACGAGAAACAGAATCACCTTTAATTTCCTCGACGCACGAACAAAACACCGTTTAAATGAGGCAGTGCGAAGGATTCCGGGGGATCCGTTTAATCGTAATGAAACGGCAACTCGACGCCGTGGAGGCGTAAAAAAGGAAGAAAACTGGTGCAACGCGAGTTAGACTTGTTCCATGAGTTCCGTAATATTGTACGAATGTTTTGTCATATATTTACGACATTATGTTGTAAAATTGTGATAGAATAAATAACTTTTTACAAAAAAATAAACCAACTTCAAAAGTAAACTAAAAAGTCTTAAATACCACATCCTTCTACAAAATATTGAAGTCGGTGCCAAGCATGACCCTTGGTCATTTGCTTACGAAAAGTTACGAAACTACTTTAAAAAAAACCGAAATCACTATAGGTGTGCCTATAAAATTTTAGGAGTTCTCTCATCATGGTACAATTTCGGGAGTATCTTCTTTCTAACTAAAAAAAAATCATCAAAATCGGTTCAAAAATGGCGAAGTAATCGGCGAACAAACATTAAAAAAAA